>PVKN010004074.1:0-34690 GCA_004027915.1 Capromys pilorides
CTGCATGATAAAATTCTGTCTCAAAAAAGACAGGAAAAGGAAAAAAAAAAAAAAAAAGATTTTAGGGCCAGCCAGATAGCTCAGTGTACTGAAGCATGAGCTTAGGCAGAGTGCAGGGGCTGCGGTTCAATCCCCAGCACCACAGGCCATGCTGACCCCACCCCCAGGACCCACTAAGACGGAGATTGAGACTAGGCATGGCACGTGCCTGTAGTCCCAGCTCCTGGGAGGCTAAAAATAGAAGGATTGCTAAGTCCAATCTATGTAGTGAGACCCTGTAGACTCTGTACTAAATACATTTTTAAAAATTAAGATGAAAAGAAAATCAAGGCCTTCACACTGGACTGTATCCCTAGCCCTTTATTTTTTAGTTTAAGACAGGATCTCAGTAAGGCCATAAGCTGCCCGGCCTGGGCTTAAACTTGCAATCCTTCTGCCTCAGCACCCCCAGACTACTGTGATTACAAATGTGCATCATCATACTCAGCTAGGGGTGCTTTTTTTTTTTTTTCACATAGGGTCTCACTATGTAGTTTAGGTGAACTCACTATGTAGCTCAGGCTGACCTCAAATTCCCAGAGATACTCTTGTCTCAGCCTCCTGAATGCTGGGGTTGCAGGCATGAACCACCATACTCAGTGCTTATCTTAAATAGTTGCTGAATTGCTGCTAAAGAAATAGCTTTCTGTCGTCATGTATTTTTTCAGTCAGTAACATCATAGAGTATGCTCACTACCGACAGGAGAAAAATGGTTCTTAAAATCCTGAATGTTAGGTTAGGGGTTGCTGAAAAAGGTGTGTAATAGGAAATGTCCCCCAGTGCTGTGCATGTTGTCAGCAGGTTGGCAGAGCAAGACCAGCCCTAGATCCCTGTTCTCTGAAAGTACTATTTGGAGAATAAAAATAATCAACTAGCAAAGGTTATTATTATTATTTTTTTTTTTAGATTTTCTAATTCCAAATTTCTATTGAGAATCAAGCAAAATGGAAATCTTTAAGAAAGTTGATTCTAAACTGATAAATATTGTAAATCTGGTCTGCTTTAAATATGCAGAACCTAAGATATACTAAAGTGTTGTTATATTTGTAAAGGTTTCTATACAATGATTCCGGAAACCAGAGATCATCCGTCTTTCTATTAAAGGGATCTCACAGGACACAACATCTGTTATAGCTGCTCTGCCTTTGGAGCCCCAAAACAGCCACCGACAGTACAGAAGTAGATGGCACCTGCGTTCCAGGACTTGTATAGAAACAAGCAGAAGTCCAGAGGTAGCCTTAGACTACAGTTAGGTCACCTCTGTGCTTTACTACAAATTAGTGTCCAAAAACATTTTATGAAGGACTAGACAGTAAATATGTTAGACTGGCAGGCTATATGTGGTCTTTGTCACAAGTTCTTTGTGCCTTGTGTTTGTTTCGTTTTGCTTAAATGCTTTAAAAGATAAAAACCAGGTATTGCTTCAGGCTATACAAAGACAAGGCTGTTGGCTACATTTGGCCTCTGTGCCTTACTTTGGGGATCCCTGATATCAATGATGGGACCCGCTGAGGGGTAGCTGAGGAAGTTGGGATTCGCTTCTACCGTGCTATGAGGCTAACTTCAGGTATACATTGAAAATAAAACATGGTTTCATCAAGTTGAATTCTTAATTCCATATGCGTGAAAAATAATATATTAACAAGGATGAAAATATGTACTTTATTTCAAATTTAATCTTTGTTTTCATTTAAAAAATTTTTGAGAAAATCTTGCCTCTGCCTTGACTTTCCTCAATGTATGTTTCTATCGCTATGTTCTATAGTTTTTTGTAGGTGGTAGTACTTGAAGTGCAAGATTTTTCCATTAAGCCAGTAAATTATTTTTAATAGTGTGTTATCTCCATTTTCAGGTGGACACTTTCAAAGCCATCTCTAATCAAGGGAGTAGCTGTCTCGTCTTCTATGAGCAATGAAGAGATTTCTCATGAGCATATTGTCATCGAAGCAGCTGATAGTGGTCGAGGAAGTTGGACTTCCTGTTCAAGCAGCTCCCATGACAACTTCCAAAGCCTTCCAAACCCAAAAAGTTGGGACTTTTTGAACTCTTACAGACATACCCACTTAGATGACTCCATTGCTGAAGTTGAATCCACTGACTGTGAGCCCTACTCCTGTCCAAAAGGTTGCTCTAGAACTTGTGGGCAGTGTAAAGGGAGCCTCGACACCAGTCAGTTGAGGCAGAGTTGGGCCTCCTCCAGTTCTTTGTCTGACACATACGAACCAAACTATGGGACCATTAAAAGGAGAGTTTTGGAGACTACCCCTGCTGAGTCATCAGATAGCTTGGATCCAATTTATAAAACAGTTACTTCAAGTACAGAAAAGGGTTTGATTGGTAAGTTTGTGTATTGTACTCTATCTTTGCCAGTTAGAAATTGTAGCAAAAAAAAAAGTGATGTTGAGATATCTTGGCCTAGGATTTTATACATGGAAAAACTTGTTCATGGGGCTGGGGGTAAAGTTCAGCAATGCAGCATCTGCCTGGCAAGTGCAAGGTCCTGCGTTCAATTCCTGGTACAAAGAAAGAATTCGTTCACTTGTTCTACCCATTTTTTCGTCTGTAAAAAATTATTTTCCCCCATAGTCAAAACTGAGGAGGGTTCAATCCCTGGTCTGCATGCCCTGCAGGCCCCGCCCCTGGGGCACACTGAGCTGGCCACAGAGTCCAAGTGTGGTGGCACACACCTACATTCTCAGCACTGGGGAAGCTAAAAATAGGATCATTACCAGTATGAGCTACTTAGTGAGATACTATACCAAACATACAAATGGAAAAAAACAAAAACTGAGGAGCTTAAAGGCAGATACTCAAGCTGTTAAAAATGAGAAGTCTAGGGGCTGGGGAGACAGCTCTGTGACACAAGTGCCTGCCTGGCAAGTGCAAGGTTGTGAGTTTGAACCCCGGTCCTGCAAAAAAAAAAAAAGTCTGGTGTTAAGATATATAATTGAAGGCACCAAGCATGTCATGTTTTTAAGACATGTTTTTGTTTTATTGAAGAGTGTCGTAACAGTTCTGTGCAGTAGTAATAAATTGATTTTTCTTTTCTATACCTTGTAAATGTTTTGGGCCACAATTACCATCCATACATGATAAAGATATCAAATCTTCTATATGTAGAGAAGAATGTAATAATGAAATTCAGAAAGGACTTCATCATAGAGCATGTGCTTAGCATGCACAAGTCCTTTGGTTCTTTCCAGACACCATAAAAAAGAAAAGTCAAAATTTTTCATTACATCTTCCCTGGTGTGTGTCACATGTATTGCAGCTAACTTATAGATTCCATTCTGAACTACTTAAAGTATGGTAGCTATCAGGTAGTACTTGTAAATGCTATCCCCTGAATTCTATAAATACCTAGATATACAGCAATAGCCTCTACTTATGCAGAATGACTAGATGTTGAATTGGTATTATCATGATCAATTGTTTTTGATTTTTGTTTTTTGTTTTTGTACTGGGTCTCAAACTCAGGACCTTGAGCTTGCCAGGCAGGCACTTGTGCCATTGTGCTCCATCCCCAGCCCTCAACCCTTAATTCTGAATCTGTGCTATCACAGTAAATTATTAAAAATGTAAAAGGTAAACGTACTGATTATCTTATCAAAATGGATTGTAGAGGGGTTTTTAGGTCAATCATTTTATTGAGATTTTTTAGTAAATCTTTTTAGTGAACTACTGTAAGAACCTAAAACCTACGTACAAGGGTACAAAAATCTTTCTCTAGTCCATTTGGGACTGTAAATTTAAAAACCATTCATTTCTTGGGCCAGTGACTTTTTTTCTGGTACTAAGTTGTATCCTAGCCCATTTTGCTTCATCTTCATCCTCATCCTTGTTCTGTTTTTTGAAATAGGATCTGTGTAGTTCAGGCCAGCCTTGAATTCACTGTGTAGCCCAGGCTGGCTTCAACTCACAGTCAGCCTACCTCATCCACCTGAGTGCTAGGATTACACAAGTCACCACTATACCTGGCTTTTTGTTGTTTCAGTTTGGTTGGGGGTTGGGTTGGTTTGGTTCAGTTGAGTTGAGTTGAGTTGAGTTGAGTTGAGTTGAGTTGAGTTGAGTTGAGTTGAGTTTGAAGCAGGGTTTCACTAGATTGCTCATCCTGGGTTCCAGTTTGTAATCCTTCTGCCTTAGCTTCCCAGAGTGCTGGGACAACAGGCATGCCCCACCATATCCTGCTTACATTCTTCTCCTGACATTGCTACCACCATCACCCTGTCCTGCCTTCTGACCTTGGTACATGCAAATTTTACTGCGAGAACTGCAGAAATTTAAGTATAGACAGGCTAATTCTCTAAAGAAGGAGTTAGAAATATTTGGTTAGTTAAAATTATGCTGCTTGTAGGTATCCAGTTATTTTGTTTGCTTGAAGAATAACATCCTGTATTTTGTTTGTCTCTTTGTACTGGAAATCAACCTCAGGACCTTGTGCTTGCCACACAGTTTCTTATGCCCCTTAGCTATCTCCCAAGCCCTGTGTTGTTTTTGAGACTGGGTCTCTTTGTGTAGTTCAGCCAAGCCTTGAACTCACTGTGTAGCCCAGGCTGGCCTCAAATCAATGTCCCAGAAAAAAAAAGTCACTTGCATAATCAAAATATTTAGAGCCATTTATCCTGCATGTCCTGTGGATTGCTTTTAGTCGCATGAAACTTCCTCTTGTACCTAGTTCTAGTAGTTCTTGAAGTTCCAGAATATGTACAGACTTAGAAAAAGGCATCTAAATGTTTTAATTTTCATTTATCTAAAGGCTAGAGATGCTGAACATTTCTGCGCATGTCGGCCTTTTATACTGCTTCAGAGAAGTGTTCATTCATTTCTGTTCCCCATTTTAATTGGGTCTTTTTTTTTTCTTTATATATTCCAGATATTAATCCTCGGGCTAAGAAGTAGCTGGCAAACAAACAATTGTTTTCCTCCACTCTGTAGGTTGTCTCTTCACTGTATTGATTCTTTTACTGTACCGAAGCTTTTTAATTTGCATAATCCTTTTCGCTGATCGTTGCTGTTATTTCTTGTGCAACTGAGAGTCTTTCTGTGGAGGAAGTCTTTGCCTCTGACTGTGAAGAGACAACCTACAGAGTTTTACCTATCTTCCAACAGATCGTTGTTTTACTATTTAGGTCTTTAAACCCTTTTGCTTTTTGAGATAGGGTCCTGCGGTGCAGTACAGGCTGGCCTTGAACTTACTGCATAGCCCTGGCTGGCCTCAGACTCAGGGTCATTCTTCACTGCCTCCCCCTGCCAGGTCTTTTAGTACAGTGTGAAGGATACGGGTCTAGCTGTAAACTTCCACATGCTCAAAATAGAAAATTTAAAAAGAGCTGGAAATAGGGATGGCGATCTTGGGAGGGAGAAAAGGGGAAGGAAAAAAAAGGATCAAGTGTGTGGTTGTACCAGTTCTTCATTATGTACCAGAAAGTTAACTTACTAAAAAAAAAAAAAATTTAAGGGGCTGGAGATGTAGTTCAGCACAATCCCCAACACCACACACACACACAGACTATACCACCTTTAAAAATATTAGGGTATTACCAGTGAGACTTGTTTCATGCCTGGGCTGAGAAGTAGTCTGCACAGGAGCAACACAGCTGGCCAAGCCTTAGCACAAGTACAGGACCACCCACAAACCAGCAGCCTAGATGCTGTTTTCATGAAGAAACTGGTCTGTAGAGAGTGGATGGTTGAGGGGCTGGGGAGACAGCTCTATGACACAAGTGCCTGCCTGGCAAGTGCAAGGTCCTGAGTTCGAACCCTGGTCCCGCAAAGAAAAAAAAAGAGAGAGAGAGAGAGAGAGAGAGAGTGGATGGTTGGGTGCACTTGTGTTCCTGCCTCAGCCGTTTGTCGAGCAGGTGTCGCTTGAGTGTGTTGCAATGAGCTGGGCTGCAGAGCCAGAGCCACCCTCAGTGGTCTCCTGCCTCCAGCACACTCTCCCATGTGCTCTTTGATCTCTGTAAAACTGGATGTGGTTGCATTTTAAAAAACAGGTTTGTAAAGGTTGTTGAGCTTTACAAAAAGGCTTTAATCAGCCATCATTGCTTTTAAACATGCTCATGTGTCTGTTTTTAAGTTTGCCATTGTAATCATTTTCAGTGATTTTTTTTCATTTCTTACATTTTTCATTAACATTTTCATTGCTTATTTTTCATGCCAGTGTACTGTGTCACCTCACCCAAGAAGGATGGTAGGTATAGGGTGCCACCTCCTACTCCTCCAGGATATGTGGGAATCTGTGTAGCCGACCTAAAGGAAGGACCCCACCCGCACCTAAAACCTCCAGAGTATAGTGTGGCCGTGCAGAGGTCAAAGATGGTGCACAACAGCCTCTCTAACCTGCCAGCCGCCTGTCTCAGTGGCAGCCCCGTGGCCTGTGTCTCATCGAAGATTGTAACTCGGCCTCAGAGGCATAATTTGCAGGCATCCCATCCTAAACTAGCAGATGTGACTGATCCAGATAGCGAAACAGATGGTATGTTGACAAACTACCTTAATGGCTTAAATGAATTGCTAAATGCAGTAATGGGTCTTTACTCTGGTAATTTATGATTAGTAATGTATGTTATGTGTGTTTTTAAATGCTCTAAAATCTCTGTTTAATGATACAGCCAAACTGGCTGTATAATGATGCATTACCTTAATACCAGCTCTGTGGGAGGCTGAGGCAAAAAGATTGCAAATTCATGCCATACTGAGACCCTGTTTCAAATTTTAAAAGAGGGGTAAGGGATGGACAGCGTAAGTAGCTTAGTCCAGATGTCCTGGGTTTAATCCCTAGTGCCAGAAAATAATGTTTTTAGACATGTGTAGTTGTGCATTTCTATAATGCCAGCTACTTGGCAGCTGAGGCAGGAAGATTGTAAATTGTAGACCAACCTGAACAACTAAACAAGATCCTGACTCAAAATGAAAAGGACTGGAATGTAACTCAGTGGCAGAGTGCCGCTGAGTGTGATCCCAGTACTGCTGAAAGAAAGAAATCTCTACATAGGATGGTCTATTTCTTAAATGGGGAGGGCGAATGGCTCATTTGCTTGTGCCCAGTAAATACCCTTCTCCTGACTCAAATGTGGTGGTGTTATCTCTGAGTAACAGGAGAATTTTGAGGAGTAGACATCATGGAGTTGTTTCAGTTAATGCACGGAAGCCAAATTGTCTGAAATGATGCTTTTGATACAGACAAAACAGTAGTTTGATACTGACAGACTAGTTAGGGCAATAGTTTGAAAAAAAGGTGTGCTTTGTTAAATGTAACTTTGCCCTTTTTCACAATAAAGTGATTAAAACCATTTATGAAATTTCAGCCAGGCGTGGTGGCACACACCTGTAATCCCAGCACTTGGGAGGCTGAGGCAAGAGGATCAATGCAAGTTCCAGACCAGCCTGGGCTACAAAATTGAGCTCAAGGCCAGCCTGAACTGTGTAGCGAGACCCCGTCTCAAAAAGACCAAAAAAAAGAAACAAGTTGCAGTTTATTGTCACTTATCAGTGTGATCAGAAATGATGCTAAATTAAAATCTAGACCCTAATGGGATGTTTCAGGGTTTCACTGAATCTTAACAACTAGATTATCAGCTGGCCTTCATTCGCATGCTGATCTGCCATCTCATTGTGTTTTGTTCGTTTCAGAAAATGAGCAGGTGTCAGCAGTCTAGCCTTTGCATGACCCATTGATGAGCTCTGCACGTCGAGGGGAAGGAGCAGAGCCCTGTGGTTCTGCTGGCCAACGCCAGCACATGGCCCGCTGCTGCCCTGGCCCCAGGCCCGTCGCCTGTGCTCGGAGTACTTCCCTTCCATCTCAGCCCTGCAGACGTGTGCTTCCCTGGGCTGTGGCAGCTGTGCCTGTGCTGCATGCCAGACATGCCTCGAGACCCCTTCCGAGCCATGCCAAGCTCGGCATCCTCCACATCCCTGGGACTTTACTGTGGCTTTCCTCTTGCAGGTCATTTTAAAGATAATGGTATTATTATTATATCCAAGCCATAGCTTGGGCTAAAGGATGAATTTTGAAGTATCTGCCAATACCAAGAATATTTTTGTATATTTGAAAAGTAACTTATTATTTGTAGTATTGTGGTTTTGTTTGTATTTGGGAGATTTGTTTTGGAGAGATCTTGTTGGCCATTGTTTGTTTGAGGCCATAAGACTTGTCTCTGGTCTCACCAAACTGAAGTCATCTTGACAGAAATGATTCTTTGATCTGCATAGAAATGGAACTTCATTGGTAGCATCAGTACAAGGAGGGTCTGGGGTGAGAAGTCTAGGAAGCCCCTTGTGGTTGAAGTATTAGGAAGCTACTGATCTCAGTGTGAAATGAAGCTGCTGTGGGCTTCCTTGCCAGCCCTTTGGGAAAAGGAGGAGGAAGACTAGGTAGGTGGTAACTTAAAGTTCCAAAGGATGAGAGTCGGTATTCAGTGACATGATACAGATGCTCTTTGAGGTGAAAGTCAGGCTGCATCAAATCAGAAACTAAGAGTAAAAAGCCAGTAGAAAATGGGCTCTAGAGAGCTCTAATCTCTAAAAAGCATCATCTAACATTTCTCACAACTCAAGTATGGAAGTGTTGCTTGTTAAAGAAGTATGATCCTAGGTGTTGGTCATCACGAGGGCGCTCGACATGTGCATTGTGCTCACAGGGCCAGGTTGCGTTCAATCTGGAGAAGAATCCTGCAGCTCCCAGGAAGGTCAGACCTCAGACCAGCAGAAGGAACTGGTGGAAGATTCTGTGGGAGGAAGGGAGCTCAAATGACGGAAGTGATTGTCTCAGTCCTCATTAGCCCAAGAGGACAATCTTTTCTGGCCTCTTGGGCCTGGCACTCTTAATTTAAGTATTTAATTAAAATTTCAGTACATATTTACTAAGTGGACTTTTCACATTTTTATGAGTTTTAATGTATTCTGTATATATTAAGTGTAGATTTTTTCATTGGCTTTTAGCATAAAGACAAGTGAGATTTCCTAAGATTCTGCGATTACGAGAAAAACGCCAAAGCCATTAAGGTGCACTACTTAGACCAGCGTGGAGCCAGGACAATCACTTCAGAGTGGCCATATGAGATTTCACGTGTGACTTCTGCATTTTAAGAGTTCGTACTTTTTTTTCCGTAGTGTTCACTATTTCCTTTGTATCCGCTTCATTTTTTACTTATTTGAACACAGGGTCTTGCTATGTAGCCCAGGATGGCCTCAGACTCACAGAGATCCTCCTGACTCAGCCTCCCCAGTGCTGGGTATTGCCTTCACTTTAAAATCATGTCACTTCCATGTAACTGGAAGTAGTTCATTTATTTCCCATGAAAATTAACTATATTTTAGGAGAAATAACATGTCTGAAAAATCCCCTAGGGAGAAATACGTGAAACTTAAGCCTTAGAAATTAACCCCAGGTATGTTAAAAATAAAGCTACTGGCTCCACAGTTTTCTTGGTCCTTTGAGGCGAAAGGTTGCCTGAACCAGACCCTGGCTTGAAAGTCACACTGTAGTGATTTGGCCTATGAACAGTGATCTTCTGAATCCAGACTTTTTATTCACTGATTTACACGCATTGTTTTCATGTCCAGAGGAAATCAAATACTGAAAAGTATTTTTGCTATCACCACCCTTTTATCAAGTTTGGGTATTTATTCTGTTTCTGCTCATTACTTCAGAAAAATTGTGCTGCCTGTGCAGCATCTCTGTAGTTAGCATGTTGTCAAACCCAGCGAAAGCCTTACTTCCCTTGTCCTTGGTGGTGTAAGCACTGCCCTGCGGAGCTGAGGCCTGCGGCTCTGGGCCGCACCGTGTTGCTGCCTTTGCTGTACGTAGCTTTAAGTGTTCAGATCAGCTGATCACATTGATCAGAAACTAAAACCAAATGCTTTGCAGTTTGATATACTTAAAAAATAAACTTGATTTTTTTAAAATCTTTATTTAGGGTACATTTCTGCCATTCTTAGTTTATCCTATGACTAGCACAACAAAGCCTTAACCTGTATGTGCTCCAATTCCAAATCTCCATTTTTTTTCTTATTTTAATTTTTAAAATTTCTAAGTGTATTGAGGCTGGTGCCTTTTCTTCCCACCACACGTTGACATCCTCCAAGACTGCTGGAGCGGCAGACCCGCAGCACAGACCCCTGCCAGCCGCTAAGGGTCTGCACTGCTTCATCGGGATGCGATGCGGGGCTTGAGAAGTGGTAGACTCAGCCCGGGCTGCTGCTGCAGCCAGAGGCCCTGAGGAGAGGAGCCCTGCTGGGCCTGCACCGAGTCTCTGCTGGGAGGAGCATCAGTGTCACTGAATTTTTAAGAACAGACCTAGGAAAGCGTTATCAAGTGTTCCTTCCTTTACAGAACAGAAGGGAAAATGTTCCCTTTCGTAGTTAAAATAGTGATTGTTATTTGGATGAACAAGTTTCTGCAAAACGTTGTATGTATCCCTTTTGCACTAAAGGCTAGCAAAAAGGACAGATCTTCAGAAAAGTGTCACAGTTGCAGTACATTTTCAGATCTAAACTTGAACCCAATTTATCTTTAGCTTTTGTTTTTTAAAAACATTTGTAATACATAGAATGCAGTCATACTTGATCTTTTAAAATTGAAACATGTAAGCTTATAAATAAAGACAAAATTGCACAGTTGTCATAACCAGATAGCAATTACACTGCACAATTCAGTGATTGTAAGGCACCCTGTAACAAGCAATGTTTGTCTCCTATTTTTTGATACCTCTTAAGACTTATGTCTTTTAGAAAGACAGTGCCTCTGTATGCTTTTTGTATTTTTACTGAGTGTAAATATTTGTTATATTTTTGGTTAAGAGAATGTAAAAGTAACATTTATTATTAGCCTATCGACTAATACATTGGTGGAATCAATAAAGGATCTACGTGAACCTTCTCTGTACTTTATTGTGAGTGGATGGAGCAGGTGGAATAATTACACCTGCTGACTCCAGAGTACCAGCCTGAGACTCCAGTTGGTGGCGAGCCTTGTGGTCGGTGAGTGGGTCGGTTGGTTGGTTTTTGTTTTGTTTTGTTTTGTTGTTGTTGTTTCCCATGTATTTAGTACAGGGTCTCACTACAAAGCTCAGACTTAGTGATCCTCCTGTTTTGAGCCCCCCCCCCTCCCCCGAGCACTGGGATTACAGTCATGCACCCCCCACACCTAGACTTGGTCACCATGGGGGCAGGCCAGGCACTGCACCTGAAACCCTGGTTCCTGCACTTGCCTAAGTCCACTGAGCTATCACACCAGCCTGGTTTTTGTTGTTTTGTATTTTATTTTGTTTTTTGAGACAGGATTCTCCTTTGTACTTCAACTTGATCACTAGCGGGCTATGTAGCCCACACAATCCTGTAAGCTTGAGCCACCACATTAAGCAAAGCCTTTATTTTTAGGCCTACTTAGAAATTGATGTGGTTTATTGTTGTCTACCATATATTTTGTATATAATATATATATACATATATAATTATATATATATATCCCAGCAGTCACAGCTATAGTCGAGCATGGTGGCCCACATCTGTGATCCCAGCACTCAGGAGGCTGTGGCAGGCCATGAGACCTCTAAAAAGAAACAAAACTGTGTGGTATGAATAAGTTCCAAGGAAGTGTGGAAGTTGTCTCTTCTGGCTGGGCAGTTGATAACCCAGACAAGTGAAAAGGGAAGAATGAATCTCAAGTGTGCAGCTAGCTGGCCCGCCACAGCACTCCTACTGCCCATGCTTTTGGACACAGATGGTAAGCCATTTCCTTCTGTGAGGTTAGACCTTAGCACCTTGGCAAAGAAGGAAGAAATTCTACTTTAGCTCCCTTTGGAAGCTCTGCCAGTCTCCCTATCTGTTCAGGACATATCACTCCTGTGACAGCTAAGTCTTCTGCCTTCTCTAAGTTCAGCCCATCCCAACATGTACACCAGATCTTCCGGAAGATTCCTCCCACACCAACTGTCTTGCCACAGTCTTAGTGCAATCCAGAAAACACGGTACTAAACACAAACATAACTGCAGTATGTTGAACAGTGGCTAGCCAGAAACATCAGTCCTTAATCCTAGGAGTTTATAGATGTCTGTTGTCCCTGGGGAAAGGCTCTTCACGTTGAGATGAGATTCCATGTGATCACCAGCGTCCTCATGAGAAGGCAGCTTTGATGCCGACAGGAGAGAGCCGTGCAGAGATGTGGCCAGCCCTGCAGCCAGGAGCAGAAGAGCGGGACGCTCGCAGGACCTCGGGCTTTCCGAGCTGCAACTCAGCACGTTGCTGTTTCTGGCAGCACCCTCTGCGGAGCACAGGAAGTGTACCTGCAGCATTAGGACCAGGCCCACACAGTGCAGCGCTGCGCAGTCTGTGGGCATCCGGGGGCCACCACCAAATACACACCCACGAAGCTGGCAGCTGGCGGACCTGGTCCTGGCTTGTGTCTGCACTCAGGTGTACATGCGTTCTTGTTTCGCTTTTCATTTCCAGAGTGGCAAGGGAGATTAGCCATCTTTTCAGGTACAAGACTTATTGGCCACTTGGACACTGTCTTGTGTAAAGTTAGGCTTTTTGTTTTCTATTCATTGATAAAATTGAAAAAGTTTCATTATAGCCTTTTTTCTCATTATGGCCTTTTTATTTGCCAACTCATTCGAACTTGTTTTAATGATTTGTGGGCTTTTAAAATTATTCTGGGTGCTCACACCACCTCACTAATCTTCTGGGCTTGTCCCTCGCACTACCACGCTGGCCACAATGACCAGTGCCACGCAGGGGTGATGGCTGTGAGTGCTTTCCTCTGTTCCTGATCTCAAGAGTGTTTTGAGATGTCACCATACGCATACTGATTGCCATGGATTTTTGTGATAATTATGAGTTCCAGGAAGTTCCCTTTTATGCTAAGAGAATTCATGATCTTCAGTTTTGTCAGATGCTCTTCTTTTAAAAAAAGCTGGGTGTCTTAGTTACTGTTTTATTGTTGCTGGGACAAATACCCAACACCCAAAATAAAGGAAGGAAAGATTTATTTAGCTCACAGTTACTGGAGGTTTCAATCCATATTCAGCCGACTCCAAGGCTAAGAGGCACATGGCAGAGAGCAGCAGTTCATGGCAGCAGGACAGAAACAAAATGGTGACAGAGGCAACTGACCAGCCAGGGCATCAGAGAGCAACAGTGAGAGTGTCTCTTTGTCTCTCTTTATATTACATTCAGGCTCTCTGCCTCAGCCTATCCGTCATAGGCCACATCCATAATCCCAGCAGTACTCAGACCCATAATCCCATCAGTACTAAAACACATAATCCCAGTGAATAAGTCAAGTCTCAAACTCTAGAAGTCCCCATCCCATGATTGCATGAGGCTTTGGGGGGACAACTAGACATAAACCATAATACTGGGTAAAAATTTTTTTTTCCTTACCTGTTACTAAATTGAATTAACCAGTGTTCTTTAGCATGGACTCTGCCAAGCCCTATTCCCTTACCTCATCCTGTATTGTTTTGTTTTTGTATTTTAGGGAAAGGTCTACAGGGTTTTCAGGGCCCAACTACTAGATTGGACTCGTAGTGATCCGCCTATTTACAGCCTCCCAAGAGCTGGGATTACAGGCACACGCGAATGAGCGCCACACCCAGTCTCAATTGCCATCTCAGTGCACTCCAGGGGTGGGGCCAGCACAGCAGGCCTGGGGATCAAACCTCAGCCCCCTGCACCTGCTTGCACGTGCTTTAACCCACTGAGCTATTTAGCTGACTCTCACCCTCTATTGGAATGAACTCCACCCAGATATTTTTGGTTATTACCTTAATGTTATTATTTTTTAAAGATTTGAAATTTCTGAATTTAGTAGAAATTATAAACATTTCCAAGAAAAATGAACCTTTTGCACAAGAAATTTGAATAAAATCTTACCAAGATACACAAAAATGAAATTGTCCAATACTAATTGTAAAGAAAATCAATAAAGCATATATATGAAAAATTAGCTATGGAAGAATATAATTAAATAGCATCTTATTCCATATTAGGAAGACAAAGAGCAAGTGTGTAAGAAACCAGACTAATTCAAAGGACTGAAAGAAAAAAAAAAAAAAAAGATCTGTTGTATGTGTGTAAAAGACAAAGAAGGGCTGAAGAGTCAAAGGCCTGAGTTCAATCCCCGGTTTTGCAAAAAAAAAAAAAAAACAAGTAATATAAAGTCAATGGAAATAACACTTTTTTTGTTTTGTGGGACCAGGGTTCAAACTCACGACCTTGCACTTGCCAGGCAGGCACTTGTGCCACGGAGCTATCTCCCCAGCCTCTTGGAAATAACACTTTTTAAAGTTTCTAATTCTAGGAGAAAATATGTCATGTCTTGTAAGTAGATTGTAAATCAGAGACACAACATAAATCTTAAGATTAAACACTATTAAGAAAATTAATTTAAAGTTAAGTATTTGAAAATAATTAAACTAAGAAAGTTTTCCTGATAGTAAAGAATTACTAAGAATAAAACAAAACAAATGGCAAATATATGACCAGCACATCTTAACAGTTTGGGGATAGGTATCGTACAAAATTCTAGTATGTTGTGGACACAGTGTCTATGACACTGGTGGCCAGCTGTCACTTGTGGGACTTGTACTTCAAGTCTTTCAAGAAAACAAATTCCAACCCAGACTACGATACCCTGCAAAACTCTCAAATTTAATGGAGAAGTGAAATACTTCCAGGACAAAGAACAACTAAAGAATTTCATGATGACAAATGCAACCCTACCCAGACTACTAAAAGATATTCTAGAGAGGGATCAAAATGAACTCCATGAAGGAGAATGGAAAGAACCCACCAAACAGGATAAACAAACACGGAAGAGATATACAAAAGCAAATAGCTACTGCTATTTGCTTGATATCCACCCTATAGATGCGGCCACAATCGTGACCCATAGGGTGCAGAAGTCCATTTGTAGAATATGCTGATGGACATATTCTGCTGCTATATACAAAAGAATAGTTAAAAGACTGCTTTTGTATATCTCTTCTGTGTTTGTTTATCCTGTTTGATGGGTTCTTTCCATTCTCCTTCATGGAGCTGTGAAACATCTGGAGAGAACCTTCAACTAGAAAATGCAGGGATTTCAAACAAATTCATTGCCTGGCTGATCACTGGGTGGTGGCACATGGGCAGCACGGCTACAGCTAATTCCCATCAGCCTTTGTAAGCCTGGGCACAGGATTTAGGGTAATGAGTCTTGGTCTTTTCAAAAGATCCCAAGGGCAATTTACCAGACAGCATGAATTGTGACACTGAACAAGAATAAAAACCAAGTTAAATGTCTAAAAACCAGTGAAAATCTAACAATCACTCAAGAACTAATACCCCAAAGACCTTTCATAGTTGCTTGTCTGCAACTGGGCCCTGTCCTCTCAGAGCCCAGCACAGTGGGCCAAGGTGGCGTTCTCAGTCTTTTTGACTGTGGCCTTTTGGTGAATGCAGTGGTGACTTGTGGCTCAGGTTTGCATTTTCTGTGGCCGCTGTGTGCCACACTGCCTGTATCTATAAGCACATCAGAGCTCCTCTTTCATGCAGTGCCTTGTGCATGTTTCCCTGACACATAGGTGTTCATTAGTCTGGATCTAACTCCTTTGTCTTTTGGAGGGTGGGTTCTAGGAATGAAACTCCGGTCTTTATGCTTGCCAAGCAGGGGCACTGCACCACTGAGCTACGCACCCAGCCCCTACAGCCAATATCACCCCCCCACACACACACAGCTTGCCATACCCTTGATGGTGTCTTGATGAGTGTTTTTTGGTTTTTGGTACCATGGATCGAACTCAGGACCTTGCGCTTGACAGGCAGGTTCTTAGGCTGCTTAGCTGTCTCCCCAGCCCTGAAGAGTGGTTCTTAATTCTAGAGAAATCTGTTTTCTTTTATAATTAGCACTCCTGTGTTCCATTTAAGGAGTCTTAGCCAATAGACAGCATTTCCCTTGCTCAGTGCATTTTCCTTTTCACCATTGAATCTCAATACTGGAGGACCTGAAAAGGTACTGAAGCTTTGCTGAGAACCATGAGGCTATATATTATTGGAAGTGGGATTTAAAGGCAAAGCACAAGAAGTTTGTTGGGAAGTACTTTCCTTTGTGCATACCTGGAGGCCTTCATGGGCCTACAGGTACCAGGATAAAGCAGAACTGGCACCATCCACTCTTCTGCATTGTTCTAACTTAGTTGATGGATCTGTGGAAAAAGTTAAATCAGCTATGTCTGAGCTAAAAAAAGAAATCTTAGTCAGACAAGGTGGTGCACACCTTTAATCCCAGCACTCAGGCTGAGGCAGGAAGTTTGTAGGGAGTTCGAGGCCAGCTTGGGCTACCTTGTGAGTTCAAGGCCAGCCTGCACTGCAAAATAGCAAGACCCTGTCTCCAAAAAGGCCTCTATGCTGTGTTGAGGGGTGGCAGGTAAGGGGTGGGCAGCAGGAGCCACTGGGAAGAACTAGAAGCCTTCACAGTGGCACTCCATCTAACATAGCCCTGGCCTTGCAGGGGGCGGGTTGCAGTGAGTCCTCTCGGGCAACCTGTGCACCCCTCAGGCAACGCCCAGGGAGAGACCTTATGCCACAGTCACTGTTGAAGCCTGTATCTTTTGACTCCAGGCTTGGATCTGTTTTTCCATAAGACAGAGTCTTTCATGGTGCTTATCAAGATAGCTAAATAGCTTAGCTGTTGATGACCAAATCATCAGCTTACTAACCTTCATAATAACAATCAGCAAGTTGTTGCTCTTGGGTTGTTGCAGATAAATTAGGACCATACCAGAAGACACACAGCACTGAGACACTTGGAAGGCACCAGCTTTAAGTACACTGATGGGCTGGGGAAAAACTGTGTCCGCCTTCCCAACCCTGTCATTAGGTGAAACAGTCACATATATTGGTTAGAAGCAAGTACAAGAGGCAGATGAGAGGATATTTTACAATTGGTTAAACGTTATTTTGTCATATGTTGCTAGGCAGACTTACTCTAAACAAGTTAATTGAGGCTTGTCATCAGGTGAGCAGGAAAAAAACCAATCAGTGTGTGAGACCGTCAGGTCGTCTCTAGGTGGTAAGTCCTTTAAACAAGCTGTCAACTTTATCTTACAAGCTAGGGAAACCACCTGGTCTTGAATCCAGTAACAAGTTTTTAAAATTGCCTGTCACCTTATTTTCCTTCTCCTGGCTCTTGGAGGTAGGACACAATTACTACTCATGTCTG
Source organism: Capromys pilorides (assembly GCA_004027915.1). Taxonomy (NCBI): domain Eukaryota; kingdom Metazoa; phylum Chordata; class Mammalia; order Rodentia; family Capromyidae; genus Capromys; species Capromys pilorides. Next base: position 17,245 of record PVKN010004074.1, read on the forward strand.
GTGGAGGAGCCCTGGAGATGGCGTGCGTGCGTGCCTGGGTGGGAGCCAGAAGAGTGGGAGCCAGCACTCCAGAGGTGGAGGTTTTTCGTCACTGGTGCACAGATCTGGCTGGCGGACTTGTGTCCCTGACCCCGAGGATCTTGCCTTTCTCTCTTGTCTCCCAGGACCTTGGATGCTGTGGCCAGGGTTGAGCAACACCTGTGGGGATGGCTCCAGCCCTGCCAGGTCAGCAGCCAGCAGAGGAGAGCATGCTGGGAAGAGCAGGCGTCCTCAAGCACGAAGGATGAGGTCTGGCCTGCTTTCTCAGTAATCAGTGCACTACGTAAGGGACCTGGTGGCCATGCCCCTGGAAAAGCCACCTGATGGTGCTTGAGATCTGTGCCCCCACTGCACAGTGAGGTACTGTGTGCAGAGCAGCTTGAGAGACTCCTGAAACCATCGGGCAGGAACCCTCCGCCCCATGCCAGCTGTACGCTGGCCGCAGGACAGGCAGCTGCTTCCCCACGGAAATCCTGAGCAGAAGACTTGGCCCTCGGAGACAAAGCGTCAGCTTCCAAATCTGGCCGCATTACGCAGTAGGAGCCAGCCAGCACTGCGCTCACTAACTGATCTGGAGATGCCCTGTGTGCACCCCGTGCTTTGGTTCATGGGAACAACCAAGTACAACTTGTTCCCTCCTCAGGGTGCACCTGCACCCCAGAGGCTGGGGCAGGAGGATCACTTGAGTTGAGGAATTCAGAACCAGACTGAGCAACATAGCCAGGTCTTGTCTCATTGACAAAAATAAAATGGTCAGTGAAAAGTTCCAACGAAGCAGATGCCTGACAGGAACACCCGAGCAGGGAGAAATTTGGACTTCACAGCAAAGGAGGCTTCTCAAAGCAACGTGCGGCAGATAGCTGCATTGCGGGGTCCCTGAAGGGATCAGTGAACAGTGTTTTGTTGGATGGGTCCTGACTAGACCTTTTATATACCAATCTCCTCAGTGCTCAGGGAGGAGTGGTGGCGCACACCTATAGTCCCAACACTCGGAAGGCTGAAGCAGGAGAATTTCCCTAAGTCCAAGGCCAGTCTGGGCTACATCATGACTTTAAAGTCAGCCTGAACTGCATAGTGAGACTCTGTCTTTAAAAAAAAAAAAAAAAAAAAAGGTGGGGATCAAATGAAGTTTATTGACAGTGAAATGGGATAACATAGATGACTATAATTTTTCTATTATCCTTCAATCATTGTAGCCTCTTCAGCTGTTTATCCCATATATGTTGCTGTGGGTCATTTTCTCCTCCATCCAGTGTCTCAGTGCCCCCCAAATTCAATTTCCGGTGCCCACCAAGAAAAACTATGTTAGAAGCCGTCAGGCTGGGGATGTAGCTCAGTGGCATAAGTACCTGCCTGGCAAGTGCAAGGTCCTATTTCTCAGGGTCTCCAGGTGCCTGTTGGCTGGAGAGCTCCCAAACGATGCCCAGCACCCCACCGCACAGCAGCGAACAGACTATCCTGGATCCAAGCAGCAGCACCCAGGCCCTCGGGAGGGGGTGACCCCGAGCACTCAGAGCTGCTCCCCCATACACTTTCTCCATGGCTGCTGCTCTGCCTGGCTGCCTCCACCGGAGCACCTCCAGCCCCCTGGGGGCACAGGTGGTAAGAAAGTCAACTCAGGAAAAATTGCTGTACTCCTTCCTAAGAAGTGAACACAGAAAAAGAAACTGTCACTGAGAATGGCTCTGGTCCTCACCTTGAGCATTATCTCCTGGCTCCAGAGGGGAAGACGGTGCGCAGCTCAGCCTCATTGAGAAGCTTGTCGCACTGTCTTTCTGACGGGAGCTCAGCTTTCCTCATCACGGGAGGAGCTCGGGACCTCACTGGTGCTGTGGGGAGCTGTGGTACTTTTCGGGGCAGCTCTGGTCCTTACCTTGACCGTTGCTTTCTGGCTCCAGTGCAGACCTCTCAGCCTGCTGACACAGGTCCTTCATCCCACTGGCACAGACTTCCTAGCTTCCACCACTGGCCTTGGGGCCTTGCCAAAGCAGATCTGTGAAGTGGGCCTGGGACACTGTCGTGGGCTCTAGACCTCAGGTGGACTAGTGGGGGGCTTTGTGACGAGCGTGTGGTCTTCAGCTAGGCTCGTGCAGGACATGGTTGTGGGATCCAGGCCCTCAACTGGCATCCTTGCCCTTTTGTGTGTGGACAGGTCATCCTTTTGTATGGTTTTTTTGGTGACTATTAGAAAAATTCTGTAAGGGCTAGCCAGATAGCTCAGCAGACGAAAGCATCTGCTTAGGTAGGAACAGGGACCAGGGCTTGATCCCCCACGTGCCATGCTGGCCCCAACCCCAGGGCACACTGAGATAGCAACCAAGACTGGGCATGGTGGTGCATGCCTGAAAACAGGAGGATTGCTGCAAGTCCAATCTGTGTAGTGAGACCCGGTAGACTCTGTACTAAATACATTTAAAAAAAAAAAAAAAATCCCATAAACTGTGTCCTGTACTAAATTGCTCCTCCTTGCAAAACTCCAAACCACAAGGGAAATCATACCTTCTGTGACTGGCTTGCTTCATCTGGTGTGTGAGGTTCACCTGCAGGTAGCAAGTCTCAGGAGTTCCCTCCTCTTCAAACTCGAGTACTTCATTCTGTTTCATCTGTATCTTATTTATGCATCCATCCATTCCATTCTGTCAGTGGATCCTGGGTTGTACCTTAGCTATTATAAATAGTGCTATGAACAGAGGTTTATGAACAGCTCCTTAAGGCCCTACCCTTAATGTTTTGGATATATACTCACAAATGAGATTGCTCCATGTTGGGGTTTTTCGTTGTTTTGTTTTAATGTATTTGGTAAAGAAAGTCACTACGCAGCTCAGACTTGTAGTGATCCTCCTGTTTTCAGCCTCCCCAGTGTGGGATTACTGGTGTGCGCCTCCACACTGAGTCTCAACCGGCTTGGCACGTGGTACCTGGGATTGAACCCAGTCCCTGCACGTGCTACTGTGTATCTACCGGCGTCTTCCATGTTGAGTTTTGTGTTAACACCCATAATGCTTTCATAGTCGCTGCGCCACTTGACACTTCAGCCAGCAGCGTGTGAGGGCTCCTGCTACTCTGCTTCTCATCACTACCTTCTGCGCCGCGCAGCCTGGGCCCTGAGGTGCTGTTGCCTGATCCAGGGGCCTCAGGCTGGACCTCCGCTGCCCCTTGGAGCTGCTGCCTCTCCTGCCAGCTCTGCGCTCCACTTCCCAGCTTCTCTGCACCTTGCAGTCTTTCTTTCTGCTCCTTACTCTTGGAGACCAACTTGCCCTTCAGGTGTCTCACTGCCACGTGCTAGAGAGGCTGTATCTTGGTCTCCACCCACCATTTCATTTCCTTCCCCTATACTTTCTGGTAGGGCTCTTAAACGTCTAGGTCTTACCTATATACTTTTTGATAATAAGGTAAAGACTTGACAGTATCTTTTGTGTATCAGTGACCAGTTTTCCAAACACCATTTGTTTAAAGGAAAAAAAACCCAACCCTCTCCCTCAATGAATAATCTTGATACCCTTGCCTGAGACCCCAGAGCACACAGAGGGCTGGTTTGGGGCCCCATTCTGTCACTGTCATGCCTGTTGCATGCCAGTACTGTCCTATGTACTATTCTGATAGTCACGTTTGTAGCAAGCGTTGAAATTATGGCATAAGACCTATAAAACTGTACTTTTGATTATTTTGGCTCTTTTTCCTTGCAACTCCCTAAGAATTACAGGATGGGCTTTTATTTTGGCGGGACGGCAGGCATGAGAATGTAGCTGAGTGGTAAAGTGTCCGCCTGACACTGCAGGACATCGTACCCTGGCTTCAGCACTAGCACTGCAGGGAGAAAGAAAACGAAGGCTTAGGAGAGCAATGGCCTGGCAGTGCTGACTTCCTAACGCTTGTCATCCGTAATGCAATCACATTCTGTGATTTCTAGTGTAGAAGTCTTTTTGCCTGCTTATTTTTTTGTTTTATTGTATTTAATACTATCACAAAGGAACTTAATTTTTTCCTTGCTAAATTTATTCCCCCAACGTAAGTTTTTGTTTCTTTGATTGCTGCTGGACTGTTTGCTCCTGGTGAAGCTCCTCTCGTGGTCAAGGTCGGGTCTGCCTCTGCTCAGTAAGGATCAGATCCCTTCAGCGTGCTGTGTGGAGCTGTGGCAGGCGAGACGCTTGGCCCGCCCGGTGGTGCCAACGGGCAGAGCAGCCGCAGCCAGCTCAGACCTTTCACACTCAGTGTTACTCTTCTTGATTGAGTGGATACAGCAGAGACCCAGAGCTCCCTTTCAGGGGCCCCACCCTGAGTGTGGCCCCGTCTGACCCACCACCGCCACCACCGCACAAGTCTGCTTCCAGTGAGCGCAAAGATGTGGACTTCTTAATTTACCTGACAAGCCCTGTCCTCTCAGGGCCCAGCACAGTGGGCCATATAAGGCCGGGTCTCGGCTCCCCACACTGGGGCATACAGTATAAAAACTCCTAACACACTGTTTCTGTACTATAATGTCCATTTAATTATGCGCTCCTTCCCCAGTGTGGCTGGACATCAGCTAAGTCTCTGGAGAGAATAATCGGAAACCATGTTGCCCCGAGCCTAAAGCTCTCTGGACTTCCGAATTTCCCTTTCCTTCTGGACCCTAAGTCAGCAGTGGGCTCTCCCCGGATGTCTGCTTGACCACAGTAACCGCCTGCAGGAACAGAGCTGGAGGGTCAGCGAGGCAGAATGCTGTGGGGTAGGAGACAGACAAGCATCCATGTGCATTCTAAGCTGGGTGGCTCTGAGGTCAAAAGTTAAGTGACTTACCACCTTTGCACTGCTGTTCACAGCAGCCTAGCCTGCAGCTGCCCAGCAAGAGCTCACACAGCGGAAAGCAGACAGGGGAGGTGGGTAGAAAGGCACAGAATGAAAGTGGCCGCATGCAGCTGCAGCTGGGACGACTCTGGAAGCCCCCGGGCCCGCAGCAGCCACCCAGCTGCTCAGCTGTGTGTGGGGCGGCTGTGACAGCCCCCATGGCTTCGGGGCCGGAAGGCCCGGTGCTGCGAGCACCTTCACGTTCACTCCTTTGAAGACGAGACCTGTGCGTTTCCACTGCCTCACCAAGGTCCCAATCTGGACAGGGGAGCCCAGGAGCAGCGCTCCCCGGAGGAGGTGGTGCTAAGAACCAAGCACCTTCAGCTGGAAGTAACAGTTTAACGGCCAAGTGGGGAATCTGCTGAGGAGAACTCTCCTGAGGGCCGGCTTTGGGGGCGGCAAGCGCACTGACTCGCCTGGTCACATACGCGCCTTCCTTCTGGTGGGACAGCTGTCAGGTCCTGGCAGTCAGTTTCTGTGACCCTGCGTGTAGACCTGTGCTTCTGTGGTCAAATGCTACGCTCCCCCGCCACCCCTACTTCCTTCCTGGAACCGGAGCGTCATACCGCAAGGCCACGTGGTATTCTGCAGACCTCCATCTCCTTTCAGAGTTTTGGACTTGCAGTCAGGACAAAGTTGTCAACTTTTGAAATATCTCACCTTTTTCTTCCGTTTTCTGCTTTTAGAAAGCCAGGCGGTCTCGTGGTCCAGCCATCGGATGGCCCTCTCCAGCATGCTCACTGTCATCACCAGAGTCCTAACAACCGGCCTCAGGCACTGCTGAACACGCAGCCCGGGACTGTCAAGCCCAGGGAGCCCATTTTCAACTCCCAAAACGCTCTGTGATGACCGAAATCAGACTTCACAACAGAATTCTCAACTGGCTTGATCACGGTAGTTCTGCTTTACCTCGAGGACACCGCAGCACAGGACAGACAGGGTGTACATATTGGATGCCTTTATTCCAAATCTAACATGCCCAAGAGCAGTGAGGCTGTGCAACTGCGAGGCAGAGGCTAAAGAGCGTCTGAACCCAAGACAGAGGGGGAGGCCAGCCTCCCCCACCTATTTTCTAAAATGGCCTCAGTGGGCTTACGGGTCTCCTCTACTCAGGCAGGGGAGGTGTCTGGGCCCAGCCCGGCGTCTTAGCAGATCCCATCTGCACCCAGACCGGGTGAGGCCTCTGGGCCAGGCCACCCTCAAAACAGGAAGCTCGTAACACCTTACTCCTTATCCAGCTGCCATTAACCATAGTACTGACCCTGTATAGTTTGATTTTCTGAACATTTAAATTTTATTCATTAAATTATACAATAAACTGAAACTGTCGATTGTAATTAGATACTGAAATCTGCTTGGAAAACAACGGTGACGTGCTGGGATGCTCTGTTTCACGGCAGCCGTCTCTGCAAAAGTGAGAAAGCCGCCACCGCCAAGACGGCGCTAGGAGAAGGCACAGCAACAAACCCAGGTTGAAAGAAAACATTTATTGAATCAAAATCAATACTTTCTTAATATCTACAAGCCAACACTGAATTCACTTTATTCAGGAATGAACACAATGTACAAAAAAAGTATGTTTATATTATAAAAATATGTCAACTTTATCTTCTGGGTGCTGAGCCGAAGTCCTTTTAAACAACATCAAGGCAGCCTCGTTCTCACCGAGGAGCCCATCCCGAGCCCCGCCGCGCCCAAGGCGCCTCGCCCCTGCGGTTCGCGTCCCTGCGCTTCTGTCAGCAGCTGTTAGCGTCTATTTCAGCAAAGCACTAACAGGAGAAGGAATTCTGAGAACAGAAACCCTTATTTAATTAGCTTCAATTTAAAACTGAGAGCCACTGCCCTGGACAATAACCAAGCACCCCGCGATGAAGGCGGGAAGCTGCGCCGCCATCAAAATGCGTGGCAGGCAGCGCAGCCACCGGCAGCCCCGGGCCCCGACAGCACCGGGCTCCGACAGCACCCGGCCCGGGCTCCGCACTCTTCAGGGGTTGGGAAAACACGAAAACAAAAACAATCATGAGCCGAGGCAGAGGGACGTGGCTCCTGTACCGCTGTTCTAAGGCGTTCTGGGGCAAAAAGCTGCACTCGCATTGCGCGCCTGCAGGCCGGGCCAGAGCGGGCGGCTCCCTCGAGGGACCTGGGGAGGCACGACACTCTGAGGGCCCAGAAATGGCATAAAACGAGGATCGTGTCCTCTGGTGCCCCTTCTGCTGGGTAAATCAAACTCAGAAATGCTGTTTTACTTACATAAACCAAACATTTCTTGAGTTACCTGTTTAACAAGAACCTGGGACTAAGATTTTCCCTGGGAAAAAGGATAAATGAAGGCAAAAGAGAAAATCACCATTGTTCCTCTATGAATGATTAATCCCTTAGAGCTCCCTATGTTTTCCATTAAGACCCATCCTGCATGAAAATGTTAATGCCACCAACTGTAGACAGGTCTGGGTTAGACAGGATTTAAACATTTTAATACTACACACTACTGACTCAATCTGACCCTAATCTTTACTATGAAGGCAAACATTTACAGAAATATTTGAAATACACAAAATTTGTGAAAAACATTTTGAACCTGAGCAAAGGCCTCACCAATACCATAAAAAGCCACCCGTAGGTCATTCCCACAGGCAGCGAGTCCGCTGGGTCAGCAGTGTTGCTGCTTTTGGCGACATCCACAGCCTCGGAGTGCAGGAGCCCAAGCCTCCGCAGGTCTGCCTCCTCAGGCAGCACAGGCCCGAAGTTCAACACCCCGCTGGCAGAGGCAGCTGGACACCAGAATATTACACATGAAGCCCAGTGAAATCCAAACAAGTACACAAGGAATGAAGGGCTCACAGGAGGAGGCCAGCACTAGAAGGGAACAGGATAAGGCTCAGCGCACCACGCACACGCAGCCACACCAGCTCACAACCACAGGTCCTTGCTCTCAAAATAAATACACTGAACATTTACAACAGAAGGAAGGCCTCAGGAACGCAAGCTTTTCTCTTATTGCAAATCTAGTCAAACAGACCAAAAAGCCAAGACAGCTAAACATAAGCTCTCTCTGGGAGCCGGGACATGGCTGGGGCCACAGCCAAGCTCCGACAGCAGCAGGGTCATCAGCCCAGGCAGAAGAGAAATACTCGCCTCTCAGGCCACCAACCCAACTCCTAGAGCATGCAGACATCTACTCGGCTTAAGTTTCAAAGAAAGGGTCACCGTGCTTGTGGGTCACATACCTTCCAAATTACACAATAAGTGGCGCCAAGTTAACAAACTTGCTTGACAGGGAAATCCTAAGGCAGAAAGGACTGGGGCAGAAAGGAAGTGCTTACGACGGGAGAACTGCAGGTCGGGGCCGGCACTCACAGAGCACAGCAGGCTAAGGTAAGGCCCCGCTGGTGACATCCGGACACCACAGGCCCGGCCACTGAGGCCAGCTGCGGCGACGCACATGCGCCAACGGCAGCATCCTCAGCGTGGAAGGAAGGAAGGCCACGTCTTGCTGGCATCGTTTCAAAGGGTGGGCAATGTGTTGTCACACTTCTTCTTTTGTAATTAAAATTGAAAAAATGCAATCACAAGACAAAAAATGATAGACTAGTGGTCAGAGGAAATATTGAAATTCATAATGACCTATAAAATAAAATAAAAATTCAAATTATTTTCATTTTTAGGCTTCTTTTCTATATTACTTATCTTTGAGATAGGATCCCACTACACAGCCCGGGCCAGCCCTGAACTCAACCATACTCCTAACTCAGGTTCCTGAGTGCTGGGGTCACAGGCGTGCACCACCCCACCCCGCACTATCCTCTTTAAAGGCAGGTGTTTTTTTATTTTGAAATCTTATAATGAAGGGCTTATAGTGTTGTCTAAAATCACCTCATTGTGTGTGCCCAATATTCTAAGCAGTAGCGTCACACTAAAGGATGCAGAAGGTGCTTGTCGTCCTGGACGGCTATCCTAAGGAACCCACCCAACATCCACACTCCAGGGCAGCAGCTGCCTTGAGCCCTGGACACCCAGCCCGGGCCACCACCGTGCACTCACGCCAGAAGCTATCCCGCTGTGGTATCCACGAGCTGCACCTGCGAGCTGGCCGCCATCCCCGCACTGTAGCCGCCCTTGGACTGCATCTGGCTCTGGATGGAGCTCACCTGCAAAGGAAAGGACAGGCGCATCAGGGCCACTCCCAACTGGCACAGTGCCTGGGCGTGTCACACGGGGCTGGAAGGAGTAAGACTTTTTCCAACACTTTCTTCCCCTCTACTCCTCAGTTAAAAGTCAGGATTTTTATGGAAAAAAAAAATTTAAAATTCCCTCACCAAATAGTTAATATATAAAACAGCTGACCAGCAAACAAGAGACAGGCTTCAAGAATTCTTCAAACAATATTAGCATAAGCCTACCTTTTCAATGAACTAAGAGAAATTAGTAAGATAACTGCCTTTTCCCCTTTTCATTCTTTTCGCCCATTCCTTTTTCCTTTTGAACATTTTCTTCCTGTTTCACAATACCTTTTGGATCTGATCTCATCTCTCAGCTTCTCATACCAGGGAGGCAATATGATGTTAATATGTGCATATATGTGTAAGTGATTTACCTCGGTTGTAAGTATGGTCTCTAGTTGTATCCATTTACCTATAATGTCTCGGGCTTACCCTTCTTTATAGCTGAGTAGTACTTCACTGTATAAAAAGACCACATCTTTTATTTTTTATTAATTTTATTTTTATTTTATTTGTTTGCTTGTTTGTTTGTTTCTTTATTTACTTATTTTATGGCTGGCTCAGCCTGCCCTGGTGGTGGGGCTGGTGCAGCATATGGTGCCAGGGATCGAACCGCAGTCCCTGCAGTTGCCTGAGCTTTCCTAAGCAGGCGCTTTAGACTACTGAACCATCTCGCCGGCCCCAAGACCACATCTTTTAAATGCATTCTTAAGGTGGAAGGTATATGGGTTGTTTCCAAGATTTAGCTATTGCAAAATGTGCTGCTATAAACATGGGTGTACATGCATTGCTATGATACAATGTTTTTGATTCTCAGAAAACACCGAGCAGGGGAATAGCTAGGTGAAATGGGGCCTCCAAATCTAGCTTTTTGAGGACTCTCCACACTGATTTCCATAGTGGCTACACCAGTCTGTACTCCCATCAGCAGTGACAAGGATTCCTTTATTGTCACAGCCCCTCTAGCATTTGTTATTGGTTGACTACTTGATGATAACCATTCTTTCTAGGATGGAGTCTCAGTGTTATTTTAACCTACATTTCTCAAATGACCAATGCTGCTGAATAATTTTTTCATATATTTATTTGCCATCTGTATTTTTTCATCTGAGAAGTGTGTGTTCATCTCAGATGCCCATTTTTTGATTGGGTCCTTAAATTCTGGGGACCTGATTCTTTTCAACTCTTCAGCTGTTGATTCTTTGCATTATCTCTCATGTGGCTCTGAACACTCTGCCTACTCCATGTCTTCAAGATTTCTACCTACTTTCCCCTCCAATAATTTCTGTTTTAATACTTAGATCTTTGGCCAATTTTGACTTTAGTGTAGTGCACGGTGAGAGACATGGGTCTCATTTCAGGCTGCGGCATGTGAAAGCCCATTCAAGAGGTAAAGTCAGTTCTGTCCCTGATGGGCACTTGGAAACACTTCAAAATGGCCCAAAACACAATACAGATCAGCTCAACTTGGTGTCCCACCATCTCAGTGCCCTAATTTGTGCAGCCTTCATATGAAGGACCACATCGCCACTCACAAACGGCTCAAGTAAGAGAACAGGCATGAGCTACCCTGGACCAGCCAGAGATACAGCCCAGCCTCTGTGGCAGACCATAGGCAGACCGAGTGCCTAAGAAGGCACAGAACTGGGCGAACTACTTTGGTGGAGGTGACAACCTCCAACCTCCTCACAAGCTATTTTATAACAAGTCCTACGATACACAGACACTGGGGTATTTCCTTTCTTTGTTCAAACACACACTTACACAGTCTTTGCCAAGTGCAATGACTTCAGTTTATCATTACTGCTCCTATCATATCTGGGTTGGAAACATTCTACTGCACGTGAAAGGCCTGCGGTGGGAAGGCTTTGGTGGCCAAGCCCAGACCTCCCAGCTGCCCAGAACCCCACGTGGGGCAGCATGACTCGCCCACTCAACGTAAGAGACAAAGCCCAACACTCAAGTGGTTCTCCACTGGCCTCCCTCCATATACTGTTTACAGAAGATACCAGGACGTCAAGTTCTTTTTGGAGTAAGGCAGGTTAGGCCAGCAATATATGAGTGGAGGAAGAGGAAGGCTGGCTCCTCAATGGACATGTATTTTCTTGTACTTCTTTTTTTTTTTGCTATTTTCGGAAAGGGGTTACAGGATATTCAGGGTCTCACTACTAGATCAGACTCCTAATGGTCCTCCCATTTAGAGCCTCCCTAGATCTGAGATTATAGATAGGGGCCACCATGCCCAGTCTCAATTGCCATCTCATTGCGCCCCAAGTGCAGGGCTGTGCCCAGGGATCAACACACTCCCCATCCCCACCCCACCCCCTGTCCCTGTGTCTGCTTGCAGGCGCTTTAATCCACTGAGCTATTTGGCTGGCCTGGGCACGTATTTTCTCATCTGGAAATCTTAGGTAGAGCATCTTATTCTGGATACAACAAGGTGTTGTTGTAGTACCACAACCGTAGTCTTCAAATGACTAATTAAAAATACAAAAATTAAAATGTATAACCCTATTTCTTCAAGGCCTCCAAGGAAACTTGCTCTGTTAATTTGGAGTGAAGGCTGCAGCCACCAGGTGACACTGATCCCCATTCATCCTCTGCCTCACACAACAACCAACGCCACACTTGGGGAGTAGAGAAGTGGCCTAGGGATGGGAGGCAGCACAGTGGCACGGCTGACATCAAGTAATCTCCCACCTACTCCAGCACCCTAGCTCCTGTAGATGCTTCAGGCCTGTTTATTTTTGAGACAGTGTTTCACAAATGGCCCAGTGCCTCAAGCTGGCCTCTGATGTTCAGCCGTCCTCCTGCCTCAGTCTCCTGAGTACTATAATTACAGGCATCCACCCCCATACCCAGCTGGCACCCCTGCCTCCCAATTTTTTTGAGACAGGGTCTCACTATGGAGTTGAGGCTGGCCTTGAGCTCATTTGTAGTCCAGATAGGCCTCAAACTTGAGATGATCCTCCTATCTCAGCCTCCCAAGTGCTGGGATGACAGGTATGCACCGCATGCCCAGATAATAAACTTTACTATTGCTTTATCTCTGTATTGTCTGGCTAAGTCTTCATCAGTACTATGCAGCCAATTGGACAGAGTGAGAATTCCACATTCAGCAAAGCCTTGCCGACTTCCAGAGCTGAGCACTTTAGGGGTTACCTAGATACCTGCTGCCTTGGGGAAGAGGCCTTTCAACTTCACAGCCCAGAGTGCCCTCACCTGGTAGGGGCTCCCGACTGCCTGCCTTCTGGTTTTCAGGTAGCCAAGTCAATGTAAATCCTACTCTCAAATTTAGTAAATTGTCTACAAAAAACAGCAAATAGATTTTTTTTTCTGGTTATTCATATGCACATATGCACACATTTTTGCCACCTTGCCCTAAAGGGCTATGTACATGAGAACTTACCTTAGACTTAATAAAGAAATCACAAAAACTCTAATATCTTAAGATAAAAAACTGTTATTTTACAAAGCAAATGCAGGACTGGCAAGATAGCTCAGTGGACTAAATGCCTGTTTAACTGTTTTGAGTCCCAGGGGGTATTGAAAAAACACTGTCGAAGAATCCCAAACAGTGCAACTGCACTTTCTCTAAATGAGTACGAAAAGACCCAAACAGTGTGACAGCGCTTGTTTTATGTCGAGAAATACCAAGCAGCGCAATAGCGCTTTGTTTATTTTTCATTGATGAATCAGATAAAAATGCTGTATACCTATCTTGATGAACAAAGATCAGTTAAATACTGGAAAAAGGTAGCCTTTAACATAATCAACCGCATGGTTTTAAATGCATACATAATCTACAAGGAAACAGTTAAGAGTAAAGCAATATCTTGGTGTACTTGCGTCAGTAAATCTGAGCGCGCGACTTTGACAACTGGTAACGCACCGTCCGTCAGTTGTCCACAATGTTCGAAATGTGCTGGGTTTTCTCGACATAAAATCTCCGCAGCGCAATCGCGCTGCTTGGGACTCAAACAGTTAAGCAGGCACAGGGACAGGGGTTCAATTCCTGGCATCATATGGTCCTGGCCCCTGGCACACTGAACCCACAACCAGAGTCTGGGTGTGCTGGTACACACCTGTAACCCCAGCACTGGGGAGGCTGAAAACAGGATCGCTAGGACTCTGAGCTACATAGGGAGTTCCTGAACCAAATACGTTTTTTAAAAAAGCACGAGTAATAAAAATGTTTGTGAAAATCAAGTTACTGAACCTAAAATAAAAAGCAACTAGTGATACATGCCTGTAATGTCAGCTACTGGGAGGCTAAAGCAGGAAAATTCAAATCCAATCTGACCAATTATCAAGACCCTGCTTCAAAATAAAACTCGTTTAAAAAAAATTGGGGCCATAGCTTAGAAGCAGAGCACTTGTATAACATGCATGAAGTTTCACTGGGGGTGCGTGGGTGTGTTGATCAGAGAAACAGACAGATGAGAAGGGAGGTGCATTAGAGGCTGAGCTCCAAGTCCTGCTGTCAGGAGCCTCAGAATCCCAGGTTACTAACCTCTGTTTTAACTCCAATCCTTTCCCTTTTTTTTGGTCCTTGAGACAGGGTCTCGCTATGCAGTTCAAGCTGGCCTTGAGCTCACTTCCGTAGCCTAGGCTGGTCTCAAACTCGCACTGATCCTCCTGCCTCAGAACTTCAATCCTTTAAAGGATTTATTCAGGAATAAGGCAGCTATGAAGACTTCAGTGCAACAAACAAATACCTAATTTCTCAAAAGATGAGCTACCACAATGATCTCCTATACTTGTGTACAGCTGTGACAGTTCATGTTGACTGTCACCTTGCTTGGCTGGACAGACACCTCCGCATACTCAGGATGCATCGGGTGGTTGGGGGGTGCACTCCGGGGGACTCTGTCTGAGCCCTGGCCCTTCTTCTCTGGCCCTGACCTTGCTCTGTCCTTCCTGACTACCGTGAGGTGAGAAGCTCCTTCTGTCATGCCTTGTGCCATGGCATTTCTGTCCCACAGCCAGCAGACCACAGACTGAAACCCTTGAGACTGGTAGGTCAGCTTTCCAAATCGTCAGGTATTTTGCCCCAGCAAAGGAAGGCGGTCAACACAGCCATCACTGCTTAGCACCTGTGGTGCCCAGGCTCTAGGACCCAGACACTCGAGCCCCTCTCACACAGTGGTGTTCGGGTGTCACCTCCATCCGGCCCCCTATGTGATTATATCACCTCTCCATCACTCGTGTACGCCCTTAGATGGTGTGCTGGCGGATGCAGAGACAGAACCCGCAGATGGACACCAGTGATGATGTTTCCAGTCTGCGCCTAGAGATGCCTTTGGCATGGTAATGCTAAAATGAGTGAACGGCCTGACACCCAGCCCCACTGCACCCTGTCAGAGCCCCGTGTGCATGTCCCACCCACATACGTACTGAGTTCACTCCGCTGAACAGGTCTCCTGAGCCGACATGAGCCGTGTGCACAAAGTTTGTCGGTTCTCCAATCATGCTGCGGTCAATTCGTCGCCGCCTCTTCTAAAATATGAAGAATAACATGTTGAAAAAATGTTATTAATAAAAGTTATTCCCAGGCCTGCCAAATAGCTCAGTGGATTAAAGCACCTGCAAGCAGGTGCAGGGGCCAGGGGTTCAATCCCCGACCGAGCCTGCCGTGCTGGCCCCGTCCCCAGGGTACGATGAGATGGCAATTCAGACTTGGTGTGGTGGTGCACCTGTAATTCCAGCTCTTGGGAGGCTAGGCAGGCAGATCACTACGAGTCCGATCTACTAGTGAGACCCTGAACACCCTGTAGACCCTTCCCTAAAATACAAATAAAATAAAGTTATTCTGATGGGTTCTTACACCCGTAAGTGATTTTAGTAGTGAATTTACCTATGACAACACTACTTTAGTCCACCAAAATTAGGAAATCCCATAGATAAGTATATACATAAAAAATAATTAGCACAGCAAAATAATATTGTTAATGTATAGCTTAATGGTATTCCATGAGGCTTTGGTAACCCACATACTTGTCTAACAACCACATTTCTTCAAGCCAGATGAATGTCATACTAATGCTACAAGAAGATTCGAGGGAGGCACACCTCATTCACTGGTCTGAAAACCCACTCACATTTTCAACCTTTAAAACAGTGACACATCAAAAACCAAGAAGAGGGGCTAGGAAGATAGCTCAGTAGAATAAGCCTGGCAAGCACAAGGGCCTGAGTTCAATCCCTAGTTTTGCAAAAACAAAACAAACAAACAAAAAAAAAAAAAACCTAGAAGAAAGGATTTTGGAAGTTTCAAGAAATGATGTTTGAGGAGGTAAGCATGTCCAACTTGACAAACACTACACAGTGTACAATGTATTGGTTTCACATAGTACCTCATTAGGTACTCTTCTTAAATATGAGACAAAAATATAAGATTACCATGAATCACCATTATTGTTAGCGTAATTCGGGCCTAACACTGGCTCTAAACCTTGTTTTCCGGCTTTCAGGCTGAGTCCACGTTGGCGGCTGTTCCTTAGCTGCTACGCAGCTTTCTCACCACTCAACAGAGCCTACTGCTCTCCTGTCCCACGTGGACAAAATCCTGCTGCACTGAGGTCCTCTCACTGCTCTCTGGTCTGCTCTGAAAGGGACTTTCTGGCTCCTCCCCAGTGCTGGCCACCACTTCTTCCTGGGTGCGGGACCCTGTTTCCCACTGCTAGCACCTTGCTCCGCCCACTGGCCCGAGCCCCCTCACTAGCAGTCTCTCCTTACCCTGCTGCTGTCATTCACTCACACCACCCCGGAGTTTCCCCACAACACGAAACACGCTGGCTTAGCACTGCTCTGAGCTCCCCAGAACCCCTGGGATATGGGGCGCTCATTGGGACATACACTCACAGCTGGCCCCTGCCCTACACCTGGCTCTGCTCTTGGCCCGCTGGCCCATCCCAAATGGGAGTGTGCCGCAAACCAAGGCCAAAATGGCATTTGTCCCAAGTGACACGAGTGTGTAAACAGATGCCCTGGCTGGGTGACGCTGGAAAAACTGTTAGGTGATTAAAATGCCTGACCAGGGTAGCAGAAGAGTTGGCCCACCAACAGGCCTGACCATAGCACACTGTAGCCTGCGAGAGAAATTAAGCAAGGAGGGCCAGGAGCTTCAGGGACACCCAAAGGGGACAGTGTTAGCCCCCCAAAAAAACTCATGGCTGTTGTAAACCAAGAAAAAAAGGCGAGGTTTATTCCAAAGTGATTCGTTCCACATGGCAGGCACGAGTGAGAGAACGAAGGCAATGTAGTACCCACCATACTGGAGAAGGCTTAATCAGGAGCCTCTTGGGTTAAGAGGTTAATAAAACAGAACTGCAAAGTATACAACAACTTCACTTCAGTGTTTCACGTATCACTCTGCTGAGGGGACTATGTAACAGGCAGCCCCAATAGGTGGTTATAAGGAGATACGGGCTAAACATAGAGCCCGGGCAGAAGTTTTAAGTCCAGGCCAAGAAAGACACAGGACCCAGCCTTACATGGTGAAATGCTAGGCCTGGTGTGACTACATAGTGGCTGGGTCTAACAGCCCTGGCAGCAAGAAGTCCGTCAGCCCAGTTAAACCCTTCTCTGCTGCAAATATCCAACACGGAGATCAGCGGTCTGATGGCTTTCTGTATCCACCACCATTGTGCAAGGACATGACTCAGACAGCTGCCGTAACACATGCGTAACACGTGACATATGGACAGAGAGGCCTCTGGAATAAGGCAGGCAGCTTGCAAACCCACAAGGCATAAAGCAAGGTGGAGAAAAGTGACTTGCTAGACCTGAGACCCTACAGTCTCGAAAGAAACCAGTCATTAAAATACAGAGGGTTTTTTTTTTCTTTTTTTGGGGGGGACTCATTTTTCCCCCTCATAGGATTTTTTCAAATTATTTATTTATTTATTTGTTTGTTTGTTTGTTTATCTTTGTATTATGGCTGGCTCAGCCTGCCCTGGGGCTGGCACAGCATGTGACGCTGGGGATCGAACCACGGTCCTTCCAGTTCCTAAGTTTCCTAAGCAGGTGCTTTAGACCACTGAATCATCTCGCCGGCCCCCTTATTGGATTTTTGGGGTTTGAGGTTTTTGGTTTTTTTTTAATTCCTTATTTATTTAGTACTGGATCTACAGGGTCTCACTACACAGATCTGATGCACCACCACGCCCAGTCTCAGTCGCCTTCACTGGCTCAGTACACCCCAGGGGTGGTGAAGGCCCGGAACAGCATGGCAGGGATCAAACCCAGATTGCTGTGCCTGCCTAAGTAGGCGCTGTAGTCCACCGAGCTATCTGGCTGGCCCTTGAAGTTTTCCTTCTAGTATCTTTTTGCTTTTTTACTATTTTGCTTTTTTTTTT
>PVKN010004075.1:0-11239 GCA_004027915.1 Capromys pilorides
TGCTTCGCGAAGTATGTGTCAGAACAAAAACAACCCAGCACAGCAAACTCGTGAGTTTTCTTTTTAAACAAATGCTCGGGTGGCTAAGTTTAAAAAAGTTAAAAATCAATCAAGTGATTTAAAGAAGTACATTAAATAGCACAGTAGCACTCTGTTGTGTATGAACGCCACGTTTATTTCATCTGCTCATCTGCTGATGGGCAAAGAGGCTGTTTCCAAGATTTAGCTAGTATAAATTGTGCCGTTATAAACATGGGCACTACTCTGCCATAAAGAGCAATAAACTCGAGGCATTCCTGGTAAATGGATGCGCCTTGAAGTCGAAATATTAAGTGAAATAAATCAGACACATGAGCTTAAATGTCACACGATTCCTCTTATGAGAGAAGCCCCCAATATGCATAAAGAACAAAATAAAAAGTAGGTAATAGGAAGTAGAGTGATCTTTTTCAAATGAGAAAGGGAATAAGGGATGGGGGGGGATGAAAAGGAAAGTGGATTATAAAAGAGAATTGAAGAAGAATATGGAAATAGAGCTTATGCACTTGGAAGGGGTTCTGGGAGCAGGGACTGCACCTCAGCACTCCAGACCCCTGTTCTCACAGACAGGGAGGCCGGGTGGGTCGGGGTTGAAGCTCAGGACCTAGGAAGGGGTCCCCCAGTATCAGCTAGGGTCCTCAAGAGAGTAATTTGACCTCACTATACTTTAGCTTCTCTGGGTCCTGAAACATAGGGGAACATCAACATTCCCCTCCGGGTCTCCCCAAAATGTAGACTGCCAAGACCCTCACAGGAGTGTTTGGTTCCCACATTTCCCGGTACAGCCTGGAATTCGCCTTTGAAACAAGTTCCCAGGAGATTCTGATGTTGCTGCCTAGTGCCTGCACATTGGGCACAATTATCATAGCTGTTGGGGAAAGTAAATGGAGATTAATTAAGGTGAACTACATAGAATTGTATAACACACAGCAAGCTCCCAACAAACATTAGTGCTGGAGAACCCAGCCCTTTAAATTCCTGACAGATGTGTCAGAAAAAGTGCATCTTTAAGCCAAAGCTGAATGCAAGGCCACACCATTTCCCTGCTCTGCCTTCTGAGACAGTTAGAGGACAGCATAGTAGGACAATTATTCTGTCCTCCAGGGGCAGTAAACTGTCACCCGTAGTAGTATAGCATATTTCAACAAACCCATCACAAGACTCTCATGAAACCACTGGAGCAGAATGTTTGCATGAAATGAGGAAAAATAAAACTAAGCCTTTCAGCTTTACTTGCTCTTAGTTAATTTACAATCATCAATTTTAAAGGTCGCACTGCTGGGCGATCCTATTAGCTTCACTGGCTTGGCTGTGTGGGTGATGCTAACAGTGCCTGGGTTACTTCACAGCTGCTTTGGCTGAGAACACTGGCCCTTCCCTCGGGCCTACGGATGTCTAATGGGCGACTACAGCGGGATTAAAGGCTTGGCCTCTCTGTCTTCCTAGTGAGTCCCCTTTGCCATCTTAACACTGGCACCAGAGTCTATGAAGCTCTGCCGAGACCTGTTGATCATTTAAGAAATGTCTCGTCCAGAACTGCGGTGCAGGGTCAGCTCGGCCTCCTGCCCGTGTGAGCTGCTCTGTGTGTCTCCCAGCCCAGCCTTGGGCTTTCTCAGCAGCACAAACCTTGAAAGTCCTGTGGCCCCACCAAAAGGCCAGGACCTGTACACGGGATGCTGATCCCAGCGCAGAGAGAGGAACTCAGCAGCTCCTGAGCAAAGCAGACCCTGTGTGATGCTCGGATGCAAGCTCAAGGCTGGGAGGTCTTGCACAGGATGATGGTGCCAGATACCAAAATTTCGGCAGCCTGTAGCTAAATGACCACCTAATGGTCCAGATCCTCCATGAAATGAAATTTTTTGGAACCACATCCCTGTCTGGTGGGAGTTATTGGACTTGAGCCCACCCAAGCAAATCAATAAAGACCTGCTGCTCTCTGTTCTGTGGGCAGCAGCTTGCTCACTCTCAACCATTCTCTCCCTTTGGCCAAAGCCCAATTTGGCTGAACCTCCTCCCCATAAAGCTTTGCAGTTATGTGTGTGTTTAACCGACACTCATTTGTACTGTCTCTGGATCTAAAGATTACATTGTTTGCTATCAGGATCCTGGCAAAATCATCTAGCTTCACTGGGCCCCAGTATTCTCATCCTCCCAGCTTTGTCCTGGGGTCCCTTCTTAGGACAGCTTGAGCTTCCTGCAGGGGCCTAGTAGACAACTTGTCCCTCACATTGGTTTGGGAGGTGGAGTGGAGGAACGCAGCGTGAACATGGGGTGGGGGGTGGTCTAACTAAGAGAGGCTCATGCACACCTGGGTCTGTTGGCCCCACTTGACCTGCCCAGGCCAGAGGTCATGTCAGAGAGCAGATCCAAGAAGGTGTGGACAACAGAGAGTGCTGGGGACTACAGCAAGTGCCCTTCAAAAGGGGTGGCCTGCCTCCCTTCAGTGAGACTCTGCCTAGTGTGAGCCTGGTGTTAGCAGATGACCTGACTGTAGCTGATGCATGAATAAGTGTTGTGTGAAATCATCCAGAACCCAGACCAGGCCCGGGCTGAAGCGGCCAGCAAAGAGACAACCTGGTGGTTGACTGAGGCTCAAGTTTAGAATCCCTGGACCCTCCCCTCTCCCCTCTTCCCCTAGGGCCCAGCAGAGAAGGAGGTGAATCCCTGGCATCATTGAGCAAACAGTAAGATGCAGGCTCCCCAGTGACGCATCAGAAACCATCAGGATCTAGACTGGTATTTATTTATTTACTTATTTATTTATTCATTCATTCATTTATTTCATGTCCCTTTTGTACATATCCCGGGGCCAGGTGTGGTGGCAGGTAATCAGACAAGGGGTAGCAATAAATAACACGGACAGACAGAGCTCTCTCCAGACAGATGAGGTTAAAGGATGGTGGAGAGGAGCCAAACTGTGGGTAGTGGGGTGCCGGTGGGGAAGGGCAGCTGGGGAGGAGGGGGAGGTGGGGCCCCAGGACCTAACTGTCCTCTGCCCCATCCCCTCCTGTCCCTGCCCCTACCACTTTGAGGAGGAAGGGAGCCCACAGCCAGTGAGGGCCAGCGAGGGTCCTGAGGGGAGAGGCCACTTGGGCTGCCCCCGCACCCTCACTTGACTCGGATTTCAGCATACTCAGCTAACTCCTCCGTCAGGGTGTAGCTGTCCTTGGTGGGTCGTTTTCCCAAGTCCGAGTGGGAATAGCTCAGGTCTAGCTCTGTGGGCTCCCCACGAAGGCCCAGCAGCCTCCTCTCAGATCCCACTCGCCTCTCACTCTGTGGGGGGAGATAACTCATTAGCAGGACCCTCTCCCCAAATTTCCTCATGCAAAGCCTGAAGTGCTTCCGGATCCCCATCACCCCAGAGTTCAGCCCCAAAGTGCCAGGCAGGCCTCTTTCTTGAGGGGCTCCATCCCAAAACACCCAAGCTCATTACCGCATTCCAATCTGGGGCCTTTGCCAGTGCTGGTGCCCCAGTACCACAACCTCATTACTGAGCTTGAAATCTCCCTACAAAGTCCCTTCCTCCAGGGTGCTGTCTTCAACATAGGAGTGAGGGGTACAAAGCAGTGCAGAACACCTGCCCAGATTCAGTCTCCACAGTCAGATCTTTCCAAGCTTACACATGGCTGCTTTGGGAAATCGCTCCCCTTCTCAATCTGGGAGACCCTGTAGGTGTGGCTTCCGCTCTCCCATCACACTTTGTACCCTCGTCCCCCCACCTCACAGGTGCTTGGACACATGTTCACAGGACAATGGCCACAGACAGAAGCAGCAGCAATGGGACAGAATAGACAAGACTGGGGTTGCTGGGCAGGACCAGACTTAACCAGAGCCCATCTCAGACGTCTGATGAGGACGCACACATGGACACCAACCCCGAGGCAGGCACACTGAGGCCCTGGAACCTACCTCCTGGGGCTCTTAGTGACATTCTTGGGCAGAGAGCTCTCTGGACTATTAGAGAAGGAAATGTAGTCACAGACACAGACAGGAAGGGTGAGGGCACCACCTCCAAGCTCCTGATAACCTCAGCCTAGCACCTCCCTTGCCAGTCTCCAGGGACAACCCAGCCCTCCTCAGTTACTTCCTGACCTCCCCACTCTGCCCGTCAGCCTCACAGTCCCTGCCCCAGATCTCAGCATCCCTGGCACCCAGGTCTCTGGCTTGCCCAGAGCCATGAGGCCCCAGTCCTCACCTCATACTTCTCTGGTGCCCCAGAGATGCGGAAGTCGCTGCTGTATAGGACGTGGGGGTTGTCACCTGCCGAGAAGCTTGGGCTCTCTGTCACATTCTTTCTGCAGGGCAGAACACATCAGTCCAGCGGGACTCTCAGATCTCCTCTTCCTACCCTTCCTGTGTGCTCCATCCACCTTGGACTTAGGCCCTAGGAACCCCAGAGTGGCTTCTACTCCTTTCTCCAACAGAGCAAATGAACTCTTCAGAATAAATGGCCTTGTAATATGCCTGGCTATTCACCCCTTTCTACTTCCAGGGTTCCTGACTGAAAGGGGCAGGGCCACGTTCCTCAAGGCAGAGAGGCTAGAGCACAGAGTGTGCACAAACAGGTCACTCAAAGCCCCTCAGGGACCCAGCCAGGCCCTGCCATGTACCTGGCCAGCCGCGGTGTAGGCCCACTCTCCTGAGGAATAGTCTCAGAGCAGAAGGTGCCCTCCCCATGCTGCCCCTCCACCTCCCACCTTCCCCACACCCCTTGGATCCCCATCCCCCAGTCAGCCCTGGCAGATGCTTACTTTCTCCGTGTCTGGGTGATGTAACAGACTATGGCAATCAGGATGGCAAAGGCGACCACAGCTCCCACGGGCCCAATCTTGGCCCACATCAGACGGTCTGAGGACAACAGAGGGGACCCAGGTACCTCAGGGCTGCTGTGCAGGGAGCAAGACACCTGGGTTCTCAGGACACAGGCTGGGGTGAGAGTCTAATATCCACACCGCTGTCGTATCCTTGCCCTGGTTGACGAACATGGAAGCCCCTGGCTGCACATGGACGCAACCCCTTTAGTTGCTGGAGGGCCCAGCATGGGCTGAGGAAGAGCAGGCAAACCCAGGACCACCCTCATTACCAGCTACAGAGAATCTTCTGCTACTGGATCAACCTGCCCTGCTGGCCCACTCTCAGAATCCAAGGGGACCTCTACTTCCCTCAGTCCCCACCCAAGGCCACAGCACTCACGAGCTCCCTGGAAGGGCAGTTCCAGGCTCTTGGTGCCATAGAGGTTCCTGGAGGTGCAAATGACATGGGGCGGGGCCTGGGCCTGTCCCCGTAGCGTGAGGATGCTGGTGAGCAGGAGGCCGCTTCGTTCTGAGTACACGAACTCCCGCTCCGTCTCGTTCACTGTCACGTTGCGCGAGGGCAGTTCGAAGGCCACCGATGGCTCAGGGTTGGCTTTCACCACGCACAGACACTGCACCGTGTCACGAGCCGCAGCACAGTGTGACTCCAGGAGGATCACAGGGGCAACTGCAAGGTCAAGGCCAAAATGGAGTGGGCTGGAGCCGGCTGAAGGCCCGGCTGCCAGGGGCTCCTTGGCAGGGAACATAGTGGGGGTGGCCAAGGCTGGGGGTGGTGGCTCTGCGTGGGATTACCAGTTCCCCTGGTTTTTTTCCTCTGCCCTGATGGAGAAATATAGAGTACCTTGAGCATTTGAGTTGTGACCTGGACAGCTATATGTTTTCCTTGCAGGACTGAACCCCAGCCAGGGCCTTGAACATTCCCAGGCACTGATAAAGATGTGTAGGTGATTCCCCCAAGTGCTGAAAAAATCCACTAGCCCTGCCCCTGAGCCACGCTGAGGGCTTCACAGCTTCCCCCAGCCCATCTGTCTGTGAGGTCCCCTAACAAATGTTTTGTTTGCTTGTTTGTTTGTTTTGTTCTGTTTAAATATTAAACCTAGGGCCAGGCGTGGTGGTGCACACCTGTAATCCCAGCACTTGAAAGGCTGAAGCAGGAGGACTGGTGTGATTTCGAGACCAGCTGGGGCTACAAAAGTGAGCTCAAGGCCAGACTGAACTGCATAGCGAGACCCTGTCTCAAAATGACAAAAAAATAAAATAAAATAAATATTAAACCTAGGGCCTTCACACTGAACTACATCCCTAGCCCTTTTTATTTTTACTATTTTGAGACAGGGTCTCCATATATTTCTAATTTGCCCAAACTGAGCTTGAATTTGCAATCTTTTTTGCCTCGGCCTCCCTGAGGTGTGGCATTACAGGTGGGCCACCACTCCTGGCTTCAGATGGGACCACCCTGCTCTCCAGAGCTCTTGTCTTTGGAACCCTAACTGGCCCCGCTTGGGAAGGTTTCAGGTGCTCCCTTGCGGGAAGTCTTGCTGCTGCTGCTGCTGCTGCTCCTTCGGGGACCACTCCAGCCTCCAAATAGGCCAGAAAAGGACAGCATGCCACAGAGGTTTCATTTTCTCTCTGCACCATCTTTAACTTTGTTTCCCTTGATAAGCATAAATCAGAGCACTTCCGGCTCAAAGTCCTCCTCCAGCTGCTCCCAAGGTCACTTGGAATAAAAGTGAAATTCTCAGACACTCTCGCCCCTCACTCTACTTCCTTCCTTTCCAGCTGTACTGGCCTCCTAGCTGTTTCTCAGGCTCATGGAGTACCTGCCCACCTTGCTCAAGGCTGAGAATTCATCCTTCCTCCTGCAGCAGTCTGGGGAACCTGCCCAGTGCCCTCTCTCTCTCTCTCTCTCTCTCTCCCCCTCCTTCCCTCTCTCTCTCAATCTCTCTCTCCCTCCCTCTCTGCTTCCCTCCCTCCCTGCCTTCCTCCCTCCTTGCCTCCCCCCTCCCATCTCCCCCCCTCCTTCCTCCACAGGAAGGTCTCTATGCAGGTGACAGACCTCCATGGAAACCATTCCACTCCCTGCTTAGTTCCTCTCTCAGGTGTTCTCTCAAGGACTCATCCCCACCCATCAGGTTATATCCTGGTGGCGTTGGTCCTCTTTGCCATCAGGGTGGGGTCTCACTCCATCTCCTCTCTTCCCCACACTCAGAAAGGACGAGCTATCAGATTCTCAGGGCCACAGGGTCTCACATGCCTGCTGGGCCCTTGAACCCTGGCCCTCTCTGCCCCATGGGACTCCCCACTACCGTCAACACCAAACACCAACCTCTGCCTCTGGTCACATTGTTAAGCTTTGCTTTGCTTTGATATTATTTATTTTCAAAAACAGCATTGGGATGTTTCTTCTTGCATTTTCAAAAAGATGAAATTACATTAAAATATGAAATATTGCATTTTAGTCTATGTTTCTTATTCCTCCTGGACAGCTCAGCATCCTTTTCTGCCTGCTCTGGACTGAACCCTGGATCTCCAACAGTTCTGGCCTGAATCTATTTACCCCTTGGCCTGCTCACTCCATCTATTTTTAATTTTCAGCAAAAATGACTGCATGAATGGAGACAGGCCGGGAAGTCACATGAGCAGATATATTCCGCCAGTCATGATTCTAATCAGAGCCGCAGTGCATGCATTTCCAAGTCTACTAAATAAAAACGTGACGGCTCTCTGCACTGTCTAAACACATGTCTATCATGTGCAACACTGTCAACTAATCAATACTTCTCAGAACAAACTAATACAGCAAACCCAAACTAACAGAGGTTGAACTTGGTCAAAATGCACACTGGTAACAAGTGTCCACACCCTGAATGATGGGGGTTGGGGGGTGATGCCAACATCCTGCCATGCCTGTGCCTGGCATCTGTGTAGCTTTATGGGCAACCTGGAGGCTATGAATTGATGCTAGGTGAATCCTTAGAAGCACAAAGGATAGGGGTTTGAGTGCCAGCTCTGCCATCTGCTGGCTGGGTGAGGTCACTCCGCTGCCCTGCACTTGATAGTTGGAGTTAGCTCTATAAATGGAGCTTGTGGTCTTTAACTCAGAAGGCGCCACAGGAAGACAGGTGCGAGAGCTTGTGGTGCGCTCGTAGCGTCTGCTAAGAGGTTAGGGAGGCAGAAACATCCACGAGGAAGAAACACATGAAGAAAGCCTTCGTCCTCACAGGCATCTGGCCAGTGAGATGCTGGCCTCGCACCCTTTTTCAGAGGAAAAAATGGAGGCTCAGCCAAAGATAGCTCACTTGCCTGGGATTTTGCATCAAGAGGAAGACACAGCGGGGATTCTGACCCAGCCCTGCTCAGTTCTGTGGGGTACCGGACACCAGTAAAACTTCAGTTTTCTATTAAATGAGGTACCCCTCTCCCCAGTCATGTGGCTGTTAGGACAAAGTAAGTCAGCCCAGGCACCATGCTTGACTAGTTTCCTGCATATCACAAGCACCCAGTCAGGGTGACTGCCTCCAGGGTTCCCCACATCATGCTGGGCCCTCTCGGCAGCAGGACAGGGCACGCTGCTCAAGGAAGGCCCTGGTGGTTGGGGACATCAACTGCCCTGACAGAGAGGACCTGAGGGCTGTACTCCCAGAGAGAGAGAGGACTGAGAAGGAGGCAAAACAGCCAAAGCTTTAAGAGCTGGGCCCACAGGGGCCTGGGAAATTCCCTTTACTGACCAGCCTATCTAGCTGCATGGCTTTGGGGAATTCTGACCTTTCATTTTCTCCTCAGCCAGGGAGCTGATGACACAATGGCCTCAAGGACTTGGCATGGTAACAGCTGCAGATGCCTGGCCTAGATCAGGCCCAGAAAGAATGCTGCTGACCTGCCCTATGACATACAAGGGTAAGGGGGTCCTGGAAACAGAGGTGGAGTGGTGGCCTATGTATACTTTTGAGGCTCCCCTCAGGCTCCCAAGAGGTCCTCTGACTCTTAAGCCTAAGCCAGATGTAGTGGTGCCCTCCTGTAACACCAGCTCTCTAGGGGGCTGAGGAAAGAGGATCATAAGTTCCAGCCCAGTCATAGCCATGAAGCAGCTCAACAAAACTCTGTCCCCAAATTTAACAGTTTAACAAAAGGCAGGAGTGCAACACAGTGTGAACACTGCAATAGTAATCAATGATCGAAGAATCAAGCAGAAAGGTAGGGTGGGGAGGGGTGCGGCCGGATGGCAGGTCTGAAGGAAGCACAGTAGTGTTCACCATATCACTGGGAGCTGTGAAGGGGCAGAAGACGGTGTCCACACCCATAGGGCAGCAGAAAAGTGGGCAGCCTACCAGGGCCTGGCCTTGCAAGACGGCGCCCCAGGAACCATCCGGAGGCCGTGTCCCGACTACTACTGTGTACAGAGTACAGCGCGTGGACTACATGATGAACACTTAGCCTTGACCTCACTGAACTTTCTGGCAAACCTGGATGAGGGCTGTTGTAGACAGAATAACAGAGGCCCAAGAGGTCAAGTCTGAGACCAGTGCCAGAGCTGGGCAGAGATGAGGAGGAAGCAGGGGAAACGAAAGCACAGAGGAGCTATTCTAGGGGAAGTTGCTTGAGGAAGGGGAGTAGGAATGTGGTGGCTTGGAGTGGAGGGTGGGGGTAGGGTGGAAGGGCTGCCCATACAGGGGAGGTCAGGAGAGGCCCTGTCTGCAGGGAATGCTGCATGACAGGGCCAGGACTGAAGCTCCTTGCTGCCACCCACCACACCTCTCCAGCTCTCCTCTCTCTGCTAACAAGCTCAGTGTCCTCTGCATGCCATCCCTCACCTCCCACAGAACCTCACAGCCCTTTGTGCACAACGAATGACTACACAGCATTTTCTGATGTCACGGCACAGAGTAAGGTCACCCCGGGGCAGTACAGAAGCATGGAGTCAGACTGTCTGCCTCTGATTCTCAAAGCCTGCCATTTCTTAGCTGTGGGACTTTAGGCGAGTGGTACAGCCCCTCTGGAGCTCAGGTTCCTTCTCTGTAGGTTGGGGGACTGGTACTAGGACCTCCCTCACACAAATATGAAGAAGATAAAATGAGGGGGGCTGTACAATGCTGTCAACAGCGCTGGCTAAATCACAGCGCTCCGCAAGGTGACATTTCAGAGCTACTGCTTTAGTCCCTGGAAAGGGGAGGTAGCCATAGGAGTCCAAAATGTCCTTGGGCAAAAGCTCAGCCCAGGCTGCAGGACAGTATTCTCAGAGGGGATTCTCTTCCTGTGGGTTTAGCTTTCTCTCTACTATTCCATCTTTGTCTGCTGGTAAAGATGGACAAAGCTGTCACCTAGGTGCCCCTTATCAGTTCCGCCATCACCATTGAGGAGGGACGGATACTCACATTCCACAGACACGTTGAAGGCAGTGGCCCTCTGGCCGTACTGGTTCTCGGCCACACACCAGTACTCGCCATCATCCTCAGGTGTGACCGCCGGCAGCTCCAACTGCAGCTCGCTCTCGTAGATGACCGTGGCCAGGATCTGCTTCTCCTTGAAGATGGTGAGAATAGGGTCCGGTTTACTCTGGGTGGCGCACAGGATGGACACCGTCTCCCCCTCCACGGCCACCATTGTTCCATTCACTGTTGGCTTCCAGGGTGCGTCTGAGGGACAGGAAAAGTGGCTCTTGGTCAGAAACCAGGTTGTGTTGTTGCCTCTGCCAACCAACTCCCACCCCAAAGTGTGGCCCCTAGCCCTCCAAACCTAGCACACATGGAGATGGCCCATGTGACCCTAGTCCTGGATGCCTTTTTTATATGAACACTAGTTCTACAGCCAGAATCTTCACATCTGGAGCTATGTACTCCTTCCCAGCTATGTGTGGACCCATGAGACTTAACCAGAGAGACTCAGTTTTCTCATCTAAAAAATGGACCTAATGATAATTCTAATCTCATTCAGCATTCCTGGAGAATCTGTTGAATAACGGGCACTGCTCTAGATTAAATAACAGCCATGTAAGCAGATAATATATAAATAAATACAATATATTTGCAAAGTGGGGTTAATCACTTGTAGAAAAATAAAGATTTGAAAGGGGAAATCGGGTGATACAGTTTTAAACAGGATGAAGAGGGCAGGCTTCCGAGAGACTAGAAGGAGGTGGGCAGAAGGTGTCTGGAGAGGAGCATACCTATAAAGTCCTCAAGAAGTACTGAGGATACATTGGCTGTAGCCATTGTTACTACAGGGGCACTTTGCCTCAATAAGTAATTATGAATCAATGAATGCATGAATGAGCTGTGCATGGCTCCTGGCTAAGAGTCCAGTTCTTCCAGCACTCCCACCCTGTGCCCCATAATGTCCATGTACACAGAGCTGGGTGAACCCTGGGGTCCCCTTAACTTTAGTGTCAG
>PVKN010004075.1:11339-34788 GCA_004027915.1 Capromys pilorides
TGCTCCCCCCTCCTCGCATTGAGGATCAAATCCAGCAGCACTCTACCACTGAGTTACATCCTCCACCTTTTATGTGTTTTTGGTTTTTTTGTTTTTGTTTGGGTTTTTTGTTTGTTGTTGTTGTTGTTTTGTTTTGTTTTTGTTTTTTGGGTTTTTGGTTTTTGAGACAAAATCTTGCTAAATTTCTTAGGCTGCCCTCAAATCTACAACCCTGTTGCTGCAGCCTCCTGAGTACCTCGAAGGACAGGAATGTACTAGCTTACCTAGCACAACTGGGCTTATTTTAACATGCAAATAAATTCCTGCGCTGGGGTAACTGGGTGTAAAGTGTGAGCTTTCTATCACTCCTACCAGGGGAAAAAGAAAAAGGAGGGAGGAAGCGGACAGGAGAGAGAGAGGGAGGAAGACAGAGTTCTAGAGCCAGGGCCAGATCTACTAGTCGGGCGGAATCTGTATTTAATGGACTTTCCTGAGTGGCACAGACCAATTGCCTGTCTTCCAAACTTGTCCTCTGGCTCAGAACAAATGTGCACAGATGTGGCAGGAATGAAGAAACACGGTGAAGGCCATCCTTAGCTCCGTTTTGTCCCCAAGATGTTTATGGCAGGTCCCCTTGCCCCTTATCTCCCTTGCTGGAGTATGCGGCAGGGCAGGGACTCACACATGACGCTGAGCTCCACTGTGCTGTTCTCCTGGCCATAGGAGTTCTCTGCCAGGCAGGCATAGACTCCATCCTCTGCGGGGGTCACGTTCTCCAGCTCCAGGTACAGGCTCTCTGCTACCGCCTCCCGGAGCACCGTCCCATCCCGCATCCATGTCAGCAGCGGCAGCGGGTTGCTGTCAGCCCCACAGAACAGGCTGACATGGGAGCCCTCAATGGCCTCCACCGAAGTGTTCATCTCCACGATCACAGGGGGGTCTGAGGCCAGCGACACAGGTGAGTGGGCGGGCAATGGGGGAGATTGTTGCCGCCCCCAGCCCTCTCCGACCCCACCCCCTGCTTATCCTGGCACCACCCTCAGACAGTCCTGGCCCCGCCCAGGCCCCGCCCAAGCCCCGCCCCTGGTCGTCCCACCACCCCATCCCACCCCCACACCCACACCCTCCCGCGCACCCTGGCTCACATTTGACGTCCAGGCTGGCGTAGCCCTCGAACTGCAGGGTAGTATTGGGGAAAGCGGCCTGGCAGCCCAGTCGGTGGCCATTGGCCTCCCTCGTGGGCACGAAGTGCAGCAGCGACACCAGCACCCAGGTGCCCTCGTCCTCGCGCAGTCGACCCAGTACCGTCGGCTCCCCTAGTCCTTCATGACCCAGCCAGGTCAGCTCAGGCCGCAGCTCCGGGCAATTGTCTGGCACCATGCAGCTCACCTCCACTTCCTTCCCTGCCACTACCTCCGGGGGTACCACGATGTTGGGGGTGTCTATGTGAGCAGGAAAAAAAAAGAGCAAAGGAAATAGCACTGGGCAGCCAGTCACCCCCACCTTGTCCAATTCCGTCCTTGGAATCGTGGCCTCTCCCGTGTGCCTATGCACTCAGTTCCCCAGCCATCTCATTCCTTGACTGTCCTTCACCCAGAAGCCCTTGCACATCTGATCAACTGCAACAATAATGTCATCAAAACCCCAGCAACTTAACCCGCCTGTCCTCCCGACAGTGCTAGAGAGCATGTGTGGCTATTGTGCTCATTTTGCAAATGAGGAAACTGAGACCATGTGTGTTTGGAACCTGTCACTCTGGCTCCAGCCTCTGTGCTGTGGACACTACGTAATAGTCCCTTAAAAAACTCTCTCTAGTGCTTGCTTTGATTTACCTGTGTGTACATGTGTGTAGTTTATATGTACGTGCAGCACATGCATAAGATGTATGTGTTTTGGGGGGATGTTCTTGTGTGGTTTCTTTCCACACCTGGACTATGATTTGGTTCCTCCTGGGGGAACTTGAATCTAAGAGCTCCTCAGCAGGGCCCCTCAGAATTTAGGCAGTAGGAATACCTGCAATGAGGCACTGGGCTTTATTTTGATTGCCAAAACTATAGCACGTGGGCCTTGGCAAGTGCTCTACTATTGAGCCACATTCCAGCCCGGGATTTTTTTAAAAATCCAAATCAGCAGCCAATATTTAAAAATTAGGAGATTATACTGAAAAATAAAACCTCACTCTGGAGTTCCTTCAAAATTCCAAATGCCCGACACCAATGGCCCAGTGCTCTGCCAGCCAGAGCTGGGTGCTGGATGCTGGGTGCCAGGCACTGCTCAGAGCAACCACTCACTCACTGGCTCTAAGTGTTGTTCTTATCTTCATTTTACAAAGGACAAAAATCAAGGTCCACAGAAGTCAAAGAACTTGCTTGAGAGGTCAAGCAGCTGATGCAGGGATGCAGAGGCCTTGCTCCTGACCCCTGGGCACCACTAATTCAGATGTTTCCAGGAGACTAAAAGCAATCATTTTCCTCTGAGGGTAGCCAGGCTTTTTAGGGCATGTTAGCTGTGTGGTCTGCGGGAGCACTGGGGTTTGCACCCCTAACCAACACTCCTGTGCTGCCATCAGAGCTCCTGAGAACTCCTGGGACAGACTGCCAATCCCTGGCCCACCCCAGCGCTGCCACCACCCCCTCACTGTCTGCACGGCCTCAGGAGGACTCACTGATAATGTCCAGGACGCTGTGCTCCGAGAAGGTGTACTGATTGTAGCCTCCTAGGTCCCCGCGGAAGTAGTACTTGCCACCCAGTTCCGGGCTGAGAGTGGTAAGCAGGAGCGTGCAGTTGCGCATGCCCAGATCTCCCAGCAGGCGGCTGCGGCCCTGGAAGCTCTCGTGGACAACTTGAGTGCGGGACTTGAAGACCACTGGGGGGTAGTTCTTGGGGTAGGGGCTGTTGAAGTACCACACTCCATGCACCACAGCTGGCCGGAGCTCGTCAGGGAAGTCGAAGCGGCAGGGGATAGAGACGCACGTGCCATCGAAGGCCGAGATGGTCGAGGGCATCCAGGCACCCCAGTGACCTCCTCTGGAGGCTGTAGGCAACCAGGACCACCCAGGCTGAGAGATGTGTCCCACCCAATGTTCCCCTCCAACTCCCATCACTTGCTACTGGCTTGGGGGTTCTGGGACCAAGGCCCCCAGCACTCCTCGCCACAGCCGTTACCTGAAATCATAATCCAGAACAGAGGCAGTGCCGTGAGGAATATCATTTTGTATAGCAAGTAAGCGAGCCGGAGCTGGACAGGAAGAGGAGCAGGTTAGAGCCAGAGAAGTGAAATGGGAAGCTTCCCGAAGGGCTTAGGAAGAGATCCTTGCAGAGCCTAGTGCTGCTGCTACACCCATGTGTGGTCGCAAACGTGGCACTACCCAGGGCTGAGCTCAGCACCTGGCTTTGTTACGTTAACTCCTCTGATTTCCTTCAGCTAGGTGCAGTCATTATCCTCCCTTTATAGCTGAGGTCCAGGGAGAGTAACTTGCGCAAGGACACATAACTGCTCCAGATAGATAATTGTTTTCAACAATAATCATCAGAGACATTTTGCTCGTGGGGACCTCCAGGAACGAAGGACAGAGCCAAGGGTGGCCTGCAGCAGAAACGGGAGCAAGGGAAACCAGGAAGAAGAGGCATTGGTACCCTGCCCCTTACCTCGGGCTCCCTGAGTTGGGAATATCGTCCAGCGCCCCCTGCGGCTTCGAGTCTGCCAACCTGGAGAAAGTCACACAGATGCTAGGCACAGGGGCCTGAGTCCTAAGTGTCCCGCTCTTTAGCTAGCTCCTGTGGGTTATGAGTTGTGCAGAGCCTGCCCATGTTGTCTCTGTTGCCTGTGGTGCCTGGGAGCCTCCCACACAGCCACAAAGCTCCTCTATGGCACTGCCCCCAGTGCGTCAGGTGGAAGGGTGGGGGGCGTGGCGAGTGGGGTGAAGGAGCAGATGTCCCACGGCGGAGGCCTGGAGGTGGAGGGCAGGGACCCAACCTCATCAATGACTGGGTTTCACAACATCAGCATTCCCAGCATGCCGTGTGAATTCCTGCCGCCCTCTCCTACCCTACAACCAGCCCCTGGTGAACCAACCCTCACCAGAGGCCAGTGTCCAGTACAAAAGAACCCTGTTCCCTCAAGGCAAGGGTGCCCCATTCTGGGGGTCCTAGGATAGGTGGGTTGTGACAGGCGTCGGTGCTTCTGACCAGGCTCTGAGTGGGGTCAGGGCGGTCTCAGGGGTGGTGAGTCCCTGGCTCCCTGCTCCTTGGGTCACACCAGGGTTGGAGCCAGGACTTCCAAGTGGCCAAATTTCTCAGTCTTGGCTGACCTCTTCCCACAGATGCAGATGCACACAGACACATGCAGACACTGGTATGAAATGTGACAGCCAGAAGCAGCTCACACAGTAGAGACACTGAGGATACTACCAGCACCAAACCTGTGTGCCCAGCGAGCCGCGCTGCCACCTGCTCTGTCTCCCTGCTGTGCACTACAACCTGGGCAGACCTAGGCATGGCAGCCAGATGCACTGTGCAGCCTGTGTGCCGTATTCACGAGGCACAGGGACCTGCCCACACCCACGGAAGTGGAACTAGAGACTCAGGCATAAGCCGGCAGACTTGTGGCAGTGAGGTTCTTGTGCCTGCAACAGTGAAGCACAGGAGGCAGACACAGATGAGGAGCAGTGACGCAGCCTGGGCAGACATGGGAAACAAGCAGGCAACCCGTGCACCTTTTTTTTTTAAGACAGTATCTCACTAAGCAGTTCACACTGGCCTTGAACCCACTATAGAACCCAGGCTGGCCTCAAACTTGTAGCCATCCTCAGCCTCCTGTATGTTGGTGGCAGTGCGTGCTACCACAGTGAGTGGACCACACACTCTTAATGGGGCTGGACGGGAACTTAGAGAGGGGACCCAAGCAGTCTTGGCTATGACCATGGTCTGCAGCTAAGAGGCCACAATGCGTAAACATACAGTCTGCCTGCAGGGACAGGTGTGTGAGCTGGGGGAGTAGGAAAGCTCATCTACAGAGTTCCTTTAACAGGGTGTAATGAGAAAAGTTGAGAAACACTGATAAAGAATAGTTTGCAAGGGCAGTGTGTACACACACACACACACACACACATACACACACATCCCTGCTATGGACCCAGGTGCCAGAATTTGCCTGTTTACAACTCACTGCCCTAACCACCTCCTAAGAATGCAATGTGCGAACCCTCATCATCTGAGTGTCCTATTCTTGCCGAACCTAGACCAGTGCCACTGCATCTGTCTCAAACTTAGGGGCCCCCGGGCAGCTGCTGCCATAGAGCCCCAAACCACGAGGTGTGTCAGGGGAGCCCCCTTGCTCTTCCTTCCTGTGGTTTCTTCCCAGAGTCTCATCAATGGCCCCACCACAGTCCCTGCCCACTTTGCAACAGTCCCAAGCCGTTCTGTGCCCTCCGCCAGGATTAGTGCTATTTGCAGAGACACTCCAGGGCCAAGAGCCCTCTATCCCTTGTACATGCTCCGAGGGTCACTGGGGCTGGCCGCTTGCCCACCCCCCAGAGCACTGGGTGCTCTGCCCTCCCGGTGCTCAGTCCTTTGCATCTCTGTACTCACTCGGGTGCTCTGGCTTCTGTGTCCTCTGCGCCGGCAACCCTGCTTGCAGTCCCCTGGCCTCCCAGGGTCTAGGCCCCCCACTTGCCAGCCCCTCCCCTGTTCCTGGGTGCCAGGGGCCGCCTGCCTCCAGGGCCCAGCTCCTCCCTGCCCCCGGGGGAGGGGGCACAAAGGGGCCCTTGTCACCACAGGGCTTGGATAGGGCGGCCTGCTGCTGGGTTCTACTACCTCCTTCCTGAAGGGGCTGGGGGGCTGCCTCATTCCTTCTCCCCTCCGCCATCACCCAATTCTGGGTCCCTGGAAAGGGGTTTGACTACTACGTCTGGAACCAAGCTGAGGGACAGAAGATGTTGTCTTCAGGGAAATGGTGGCAACATTCCATGTGACCCTAATCCTGAGAGACAAGCAGAAGCCAGTTTGGGCAGGAGGAAGTGACAGGTCCTTCCCTCCTTGGCCTCAGTGTCACCTCCATCCACCATGTTTAGAGCCAGCCCACCCAGCCCACCCCCACCTCCCTTGGTCTCTTTTCCTCCTGGCTTTTCTTGCCACCCCAAATGACCCAATGCATTATCTGCCTCCTCCCATGAGAGCACAACTTCCACGGGGACCAGGCTTTATCTGTGTTGTTCTGTGTCAGTCCCTGCTTGTTAATAAACATGGGGTGAGTGGCCAAATGTTTCTCAAATAACCTCCCTCCCCGCACCCCCGTGGCACCTGTTGCTCCTCTTTCCTGGAGAGCAGTCCCACTCCACCCCAGCCACAGCCTCCTTGCGCTTATGTGTGGATATCACACCCTCGGCAGGACTTCCTTACCTTCCTTTTGATTTAAGTGGTGCCCTTTCCTTCAACGGGATTCAGCCTGTCCTCTGCTCTTTACTTGGTCTGGAGTCCACAGAAGGCAAGGTTTTGGTCAAGACATCTGTCTGTCCGTGCACCATTGGATCTCTAGAGCAGTGCTTGATGTACAGAGAGCTGCCTGACTCTCTGAGCAGGGAAGACCCTCTGGATGCGGAATGATACCCTTCCCCTTGGCATGACGTTTGCAAGGTATGGGGGGGGGGCGGTGCCAGAGGTGGTGTGACTAAGATCACAGGGCTTAGACATGAGTCCAGTGGGCCAGAGCAAAGGGGATATAGGGGAGGAGGGTCATCTCTCCCAGAGAACCGGGGTGAGGGGTGGGGAAATCCCTCAGACCAGGGAGCAGAAAGCTGAGGGGGGAGGGGAGTCCCACCCCCACCTTGAGCTTCATGATGTCAGACTCAGCCCGTGCCTTTCCCAGTCTGGGACAATGGCCCATTGAAAGTGGGGTGCGACTTGAACGACTGGATCCTAGAAAAGAGAAAGGCCTAGTGCTTGGGCTTTGGGGGAGGATACCAAGACCGAGGGTAGTCTCTGTCACAGCCTTGCATCCAAACAAACCTGGCTGGGGTGGTGTGCTTGTGTGGTTGGGACAGCATGTCCTCTCTGGGTGCAACTGCAGGTCCTTTCTGGGAGGACAGAGGCACAGGCCGGTGTCCCACACAAACAGCCTGGGCTCTAGCCTGAAAGAGTAAGTCAAGTTGGAATAAGAGTAAACCAGTGAGTGAGGGCAATGGGGGCTGCAAAACGAGATAGCAAGTGTCCTGCCCAAAGGGACAGTCACTAGAGAGATCCAGGTGCCGGTGCTGCCCACTTGGCCAAGGTTTGAAGAGAAAGCAAGTGTATGAGTTTGCTAGGGCTGCTAAAACAAAGCACTATAACCCGTGTGGCTCAAAAACCAGAATGCAGCCAGATGTGGTGGGGCACATCTGTAAACCTAGCACTCGGGAGGCTAGGGCAGGGGGCCAGCAGGAGCTCTTTAGTGAGTTCAAAGCCAGCCTGAGCTTCGAAGTGAGACCCTGTCTCGAAAAACAAAACAATAGAAAAACAAATGAAAAACAAAACAAAAACATATTGTCTTACAGCTTTGGAGCCTGGAGTCCAAAACCAAGATGTTGACAATGTTGTGTCCTTTTGAGAGTTTGGGGGATCTCTGCCAGGGTTATAGATAGCCATCCTCATGTTCCCATGGCAGCCAGATTTCCCTTTTCCTTAAGGGCAGCAGTCACAGTGGACTAAGACCCAACAGAAAGGCCCTATTTCAGCTTGGTTACCCAGGAAAAGACCTCACCTCCAGACAAGGTCAGATTCTAAAGTACTGTGGGTTAGGACTTCAACATGTGAATAATCAACCCCTAACAGCAAGAATTGTGTGTGTGTGTGTGTGTGTGTGTGTGTGTGTGTGTGTGTAAAGTATCCTGATATTTGGTTATATTTACTTTCAGAGTGAAGCTGTGCTCTCAATGCTCAGCATCTCTTGAGTGGGGGCTGAGGCTTAGTTTAAGCTGATACTGGATACAGGGATCTTGTGACATACAAGTGGCAAAGATGAGACCAAGCTAAATATTACAACACCGCTCCTGTCCAGGCAAAGCTTACTGGCAGGGAGGGGACAGCAGAGGGCTTCCGCTGCACTGGGGCTTTGGCTAAAAGGAGCCAGCAACTGGTCCAGATGGTGATGGAGCCGCTGCTCCCTGAACAAAGAGAAAAGTAGGTTTCCATTGACTTGCTGGGGTGAGCTAAAGCCAAATCCCATTGGCCAGGGCTGCAGTTCTGAAACAATGTTTCTTCCTGTGATGGATTTGGACCACCAGGTGGTCACTGTCAACTGTGGAATTTCGGTATCTGGCACCATCACTCTGTGCAAGACCTCCTGGCCTTGAGCTCGCAGGCTCACAGATGGTCTGCTTTGCTCAGGAGCCGACGAGTTCCTCTCTCTGGGCTGGGATCAGCATCCTGTGTACAGGTCCTGGCCTTATGATGGGGCCACAGGAATTTCAGGGCTTGTGCTCTGAGAAAGCCCAAGGCTGAGCTGGGAGACACACAGAGCACCTCACACAGGCAGGAGGCCGAGCTGATCCTGCACCACAGTTCTGGATGAGACATTTCTTAAATGATCTACAGGTCTCTGCAGAGCTTCATAGACTCTGGTGCCAGTGTTAAGATGGCAAAGGGGACTCACTAGGAAGACAGAGAGGCCAAGCCTTTAATTCCACTGTAGTCGCCCATTAGACATCCATAGGCCCGAGGGAAGGGCCAGTGTTCTCAGCCAAAGCAGCTGTGAAGTAACCCAGGCACTGTTAGCATCACCCACACAGCCAAGCCAGTGAAGCTAATAGGATCGCCCAGCAGTGCGACCTCTAAAATTAACTAAGAGCAAGTGGAGCTAGAGGTATCACTTAGGTTTATTTTTCTTGGTAAAAAACTTCTCATTCCATGCAAACACCCTGTGTTTATGATTTTTATAAAGCTGTCATGCTGCTGCTGAAACATGCCATGGGACAAGGGTGGTAGTTTACCACACCCAGGGGCTCACTTCATTGCCTTGGCCCTCTGTCCTGCCACTGCCCCACCATGGCGGTCCCTCACTACCTCGCACCCAGAGGCACTTGCTGTTTTCATGCAGGCCTGGCAGCTCCACACCAAGGATCCTGAAAGTGTGGCACTGGCCAGCAGCTGCAGCACTTGGGAGGGTGTTAGAAATGCAAGCTCTAGGCTGCAGTCCATACCTGCCAAATGAGGATATCCAGTGTAAGAGACCCTGCCATCTGTGCTTTAGGCTGGGGAGCTAGCTCGGCAGCACAAGCGCCTGCCTAGCAAGCGCAAGGTCCCGAATTCAGTCCCTGGTACTGCATACCGTGCTGGCCCCAGAACCTCGGGAACGCTGTGCCAGCCCCCACATCAGGTGTTGTGGCACATGTCTGTATTGCCAGCACTTAGGAGGCTGAGACAGGAGGATTGCTATAAGTCTGAACTGCATGGAGAAACCCTATATCAAAAGAATAATAGTAATAATAATAAATCTGTATTTTCCTGGGCACTCTACAAGACACCCGCTGATGCATTCAAACTTGATTGTTTCTGCCTCACAACTCTTCATATCTTCAGTCTCCACCCAGGAAACCCCTGTCAGTAGCAAGCCCAGAGTCAAACAGAGAGGGCCTTGTATAAGCTGAGCAAACCAGGAACCTGGAAGATAGGGTGGTCCCAAATTCCCAAGATCATGGGGTCTTAGGCTATGCAGGAAGAGGGGAAATTATTTGCCATTCTCACTCTGGGAGGGTACCATATACCAGAGCCTTGATATATGAGGGAGGGGAAAGGAACTTTTGAGGGGAGGGGTACGGGGCAGAGTTCATTGTGATTTTCCGAATGTTTTCTGGAAAACTTTGGGGAAGAGATGGATATTGTAACATTGAAATCGGGGTGGGCAGAGTAACACTGCTCTAGAGGGGTCTTCTTTCTGGGGTACCAAGTGTGCTTTTTATTCTGGGTCAGCTGCATGGGCATGGTGGTTAAGGCCTTCCATTTGACTGCCCTGTTGGGCCTGTGTTTGTTGGGTTAAGAGAACTAAGCCTACTGTGAGAAGTCAGTGAAGCTGAAAGCATAAGATTACAAAAGCTAGGTTGACGACAGGCTTTGGGGCACCCTCCATGTCTTCACCTCCTTCCAGAGAGCCACTCTTGCTGAGGCGGAAGGCAGAAGCTGCTGGCGTACAGCGCTGATCTGGCTCCCAGTTGGGACTCTTGTGGCTTGCAGAAAGTTAATTAAAAATAAAAAATAAAAAAGTTCTTGGGGTGGTGAGATAGTTTAGAAGTCTAAAGTGCCTGCTTAGGCAAGCTTAGCAACCACAGGGATGGTGTGGTGGTTCGATCCCCGGCACCACATGCTGTGTCAGCTCCACCCCCAGGGCAGGCTGAGCCGGCCATAATACAAAAATAAAGTTAAAAAAAAAAAAGTTTCATGTTTAAATAAATAAATAAAAATTTTTAAAAAGTTCTTACCCTAGTTTGGTGGTCCCTGCATTTTGGAAGGATAAGTCTAGCCTAGCAACTCTGCAAGATCTTGTCTCAAAATAAAAACTAGTAAGTGTTGGGATTGGAGCTCACTGAGAAAGCCCCAGTCTGGCAAAAACCAAATAAACCTAAGTTCTTTTAATCAATTGCCAATACAGTATTTTAAAAATCAGCACATTCCAGGCAGGACATGGTAGTGCACACCTATAATCCCAGCACTCGGGAGACTGAGGCAAGATATTACTGTGAGTTTTTGCCAGCCTGGGTTGTATAGTGAGTGCTCAAGGTCAACCTGAATTATATAGTAAGGCCCTGTCTCAAAACGAGCAAACAAACAAACCAGGGCATTTTCACATAAAGTAAGGCTTCTAAAAGCTTCTCTTGACGAAGTCAGATGTTCTCACTCCCTTTGCTGGGGCTCTGGGCTCCTGCCTCAGCACTGTACATAATATTTTTTTTGTTGTTAACTGCTTACTCTGGAGGCCTAATGGTCAGTGCTCTTTATCATCATGCAGGGACTGCTGTAATCTTATGAGCTAGGAAGTTAGTGAAATACTTGTACCACATCCGTCTCCGTATCAAAAGTAGGACAATCAGAACAAGAATGATAGTGCACAAACAGAATGAGAGGGGAATTAATTCCTGTGGAGGTGAAGAGCACTGCTGTGTTTCTAATGCAAATTTCATTGAGAGACTACAACCCCCACCCCTGCTCCAGGACTGGAGATTGAACCCAGGGCCTTCACATTGAGCTACATACCCAGGTCATTTTTGATTTTTTCATTTTGAGTCAGGGTCTTGCTAGGTCGGTGCTTATCTTGGCTAGGCTTGTACCTGTGAGGCTCCTGCCTCAGCCTCAGAGTAAGCACTGGGATTAAAAATGTGCACCACTGCATTTGGCTGAGAATATAACAGGAGCCTTTGAAATAAACTAACACTCTTCACTCACTGCACCTTTCTAGTCCCTGATGGACAGAGAGTCTCAAACTTTCTGTCTCAGGACTTTACTCTCTGAAAAATTATTAAGGATCTTAAGGAATCCTTGTTTAAGATTTTGTAGGTTATATCTGCTGTTTCTTAATGTATTAAAACTTGAAGAACTGGGATGTAGCTCAATGGTACAGTGCTTGCCTAGCACGAGCAAGGCCCTAGGTGTGATTCCTAGTGTCGCAGAGAAAGAAGGGGGATGGTGAAGCACAGGACACACGCACACAGTCCATCAGCCACCTGAGCAATGATGTCACCACATTGCCGAGTCTTAGAAATACTCCACTTGTGGAGCCCTGGAAGGAACCCCTGGATGTTATTCAGAACCTTAGGCATCAGTGTTTGTGACCTCTGAGTTAAAAAGACTCCAAGGAGGCTGGGAATGTAGCTCAAGCATAGAGCTTGAGGAGGGGGTGGGGGGCGTAGCCTGCTTCGGGCACTAGGTTCAATCCCGGTTACAGCAAACAAACAAGAAACAAACTTGCCCTTAAGAAGACTCCAATCACTCTCTGCTGTTGCAACATAAATTCCTGGTCTTTGGAAGCAGCAGTAAAACAGAAAACAAGTTTGTTTCACCAAGTTTTTAGGCAAGGTGCAGTACCCACCAATCTAGTGCATCCCCCTGAACTCTTCTGGCCAAGCAGGGGCCAGAACGAGCCCCTGGAGAAAGGACAACAGACACTCCAGTTTGAAATACAAAAGATCCAACTATTTTATTCCAAGACCATTGTTGGAGGAAGATGGGAATAAATAAGGCAGAGCAAGGGTTAGGGCAGGAGGCTCTTATGTCCTGCAGCATAGTCCACACTTCCTGTTCTTGCAGCAGTTGCAGCAGAAAGTGCAGAGGGCAAAGTGGGAGTCCCGCTTCCTTAGCCTCCGCAGTGTGGGCTGTGGAAAGGATGGGAGAGTGAGTCCTTGGAACTCAATTGGGCAGGCTGTGGGGACCAGGGTAGGGGGCTCAGTCACTCTTACCATGAAGTTGGTCTTGACTTCGGCTGTGTGGTGGGGCTGGGGGTCTGCAAGCTGCTCTGTCTGAAAAAGAAGGGGCACTGAGGATGGCAGAGCTCTCGGACTGAC
Source organism: Capromys pilorides (assembly GCA_004027915.1). Classification (NCBI taxonomy): domain Eukaryota; kingdom Metazoa; phylum Chordata; class Mammalia; order Rodentia; family Capromyidae; genus Capromys; species Capromys pilorides. The sequence continues at coordinate 23,843 of PVKN010004075.1, forward strand.
CCCGGCCCCCCCGCCCCTCTTCTGGTCGTTGAGAACTCATGGCCTAGCTGGAGCACTAGGAGGGACCTTGCTTTCTTGGCTCTTCTCATGTTCCCTTGGGCATTCTACTTCCTAAAAACCTTACAGGCCTGTCACCTTCTCTCCTCACAGTCGCTGCTCTTAGGATATCTCTCTCTCCTGTGCAGAGTGATATCAGCCCCTTGGAGCGTCTGCCTGCCTCTTGCCCCTTGTAATCCCATCGCTGTTGTGTAGCAGGCTTTTAACGTTACACATCAGATGGTGGCACTTAGATGACGAATTGCTGCCAGCACAGTTACAGTTGCACCTGCACACTTCTGATCTCGTCCCACTCTGGTCCCCCATACCATCTTTCATGCTATTCATGAGCAGTGTTTACTGAACACAGTTCTTCCTTTGTTTGACTCATTCATGAACTAATGCCCTGACCAGGATGAACACTCTGTAAGAGCAAAAATCTCTACCTTCTACCATGTACCTTGCTTGACCCTCACTGTCTGCAGGAAAATATGACACAGTATAATTAGGTCATATAATTAGGTCCACATCCCTGCCACACCACCTCATCCCTATTCTTTCAGCAGCTATAGGTCCCCCAGACCTGGCCTGAACTCAGCAGTAGTTACCCCCGCTACACACACACACACACACACACACACACACACACACACACACGCACGCACAGAGGTCTGGCTTTCCAACCCAGCTAGGACCCAGGCCTCCAAGCCTCTTACCTGTAGCTGGACAATAGAGCCACTGGTCAGGCTGGTGAGGAGGAAAACCAGTAGGCAAGCAGCCCAGATCTGAGTGTTCAGTGCCATCGTGCCGTCTAGCAAACCTGTTGGGTCTAGGGCTTGCTCTGGTTTCTAGCGCTCAATTGCCGCCTCTCTTATGACAGCTGCTGGAGGAGGTGGTGGTCTGAGCCCCCACCCCTTTGCTCTAGCTCATTTCCAAGAAGGTGGTGGCGCCGTAAAGGCGGGAGAGATAAGGGGACAGGAGACAGAGTTGTGTCACCCTTGGCCAGCAGAGGTGTGTCTAAGGGGTGGAGCAGACAGGGCCACAGACACATTCCACTGACCAGCTACCTGGGAGCACTTTTCTCCAGTGTGATGTCACTCTGTTGATCTCAGGAAAAAAAAAATCCTTTTGTCCAGAAGTTGGACAGCAGCAAGTGTCCCCCATTCCCATGCTTCCTGGATGCCCTCATTCATGTCAGCATGGCTGAAGGACCAGCACAGCTGCAGGGAGGGGTATCCCATTGTTCTGGGGTCCCTGCATGTGCACAGCTTTTGGGAAGGACACTGGATAGTCAGGTCCCTAAACTATAGCTCATGTTGGCTGAACCTCTGCCAGACTTGTTTTCTGAGTGGCAGACTTGTGAGATACGGCTGTAGTGGCTGGAAATGACCACATAAGGTGGGACCAAATCATCTGATGTGTGCATCTTATACGCCAGCACGTTAGATCACCACTGTGCTAGCCATTGCCACCTGGCCTCCGCAGGACCCCTGGGCTTTGCTCAGCATTCTGAGGGCTCAGCTGCCTTCTCCGCCACTAAGCCCAAGGGTTACTTCTTTGATGCCACGTCTAGTGATTATCATCAGCAAGCTATCTCAAAACAGAGGGGCACAGCACTGACAATAACCCTTATCCAAGTCCTCATTCAATGCCATTAATCAGGGCCAGCAGTACTTACACCAAGGAAACTGGCAAACATCAGACCTTTTTAAGAGTTGGTTCCCAAGGATGCCACTGGCTGGGAGAGGGACCAAGGCCGACTGTGGCATTTGTGTTTGTCTCCCTGGTCCACCTTGCAATACATAGGCCTCAGGGGACCCACAAACCTTGACTCCAGAGATGGGCCCCCTGGCACCTTGCCTGACTCATGCCGGGGCTAGCCAGTGATACTCCTCCTGCTGGAGCCCACGAGTGACACTGTCAAGGAACAAACACTTCTTGACCCCTCAGTTGAAATCATTAAAATGGACAGGCCCTGAAAAGAAAGGCTGCACCCTGCCTCACCCACTTCACAAGGCAGCTAATAGTCAAGAGAAAGCCCAGGCAAAGCAGACCAGGCGATGTCACAGCACTCTGGTGGTGGCAGGGCAGGGAGCTCAGCCAGGTGAGCAGCAGGCAGACCCTAACACTGGGCGATGAACAGAAGGGGGGCAGCACGCTGACCGTGGGGAAGAAGCAGCATCCTCCAGCACCAGCAAGCTTCACTGCGCTGATTCAGGCCAGGTTTCATCATCCACCAGGGGCAGGGGTCACAGCACAGGCGCCAGAGTCCCTGTGTGTGGCGACAGGCTGACGGGCCAAGCCTGGCTTCCTGGCCATCTGCCCTCCCTGGGGGTGGGGGGCTCAAGGCCAGGCCCCATCATTGGCTGGTACAGAGGGGAGGGCTTCAGCCCACAAGGGCAGGGCCAGGAATCAGGCCTGTTTTCAGGAACTGGTGTCAGGGAGACCCCAGCCTTTCCTTCAACAGCATGAGATATGTCCTTGACCTTAGGTCCTCCCACCTCAACCCTACACCTGCAGTTGGGGCCTCAAAGCAGACATTTAGTCCTCAATTCCTCCATTCACCTGGCCAATGGACAGGGGATCTGGTATATGGGATGGCAGAGACTGGTGCACTGCCACCAACACAATAGCTGAAGTCGGGGAGCTTTACACTGACCCGAGTTCCTCCCCAGGCCTGAGATGGACAGAGACTGACAGACAAGGCGGGGGCCACATGGGGCCAGTTTATTGCAGTTAAATACCTCTCTCTCTCTATTTTTTTTTTTTTTTGCCATTTTTCCATAAAGAAAATTAAAACACACACGCACGCACGCACACACTCACGCACACACACAATCTCCCAAAGGGGAGCAGGGATCCAGAAACAAGAGGTGGGGTGGGACACGGCCTTCCTGCTTAGGTCCAGGCCCTGGGGTAGCCCCCCACCAAAGCTCCCTCCTTCCCATGAGCACCCTGTCTCAGTACCTTTAGAGACCAAGGAGGCAGCGGGAAATGTCAAGGCCTTTGTTGTCCTCCCTCTTACTCCCTGGTGAGGCCACCAGGGGTCTGGGGCTTGGGGAGGGCCAGAAAAGGGAGGCAGACAGACAGATGGGTAAGGGGTCATGTCCAGGTTGAGGGCAGTGGGTAATGTATCCACAGAAATGCATTATTTCATTTCATTTTTGTTAAAAATCTACTATAAAAAAACGCAGCTGGGGGAGGGGCACATGTCCCTCTCTGTGCTAAGGGCTGGGGGTGGGGCTTCATGGTGGAGCAGGCATCACTGCCGGGCACTCTCGCCCACCATCTCCAGGTTGTGCTGCTGCAGCTGGGCTCGAAGCAGGGCGTTTTCATTCTTCAGCTCCTCGATCTGCACATGGGACAGGACACACGCCAGTCAGGGGCTAGCTCCTGGGTCCTGAAGTTCACAGGGTGCCTACACTCACCTGCTGCCTCAGGAGCTCGTTGTCTACCTGCAGCCGCTCGGCCTCCTTGAAGGTCTCCTGCATGCGCTGGTTGGTCTGGCGCAGCTCGCGGATGTAGTCACAGGCCTTCGACAGGATGCCCCCTTTACTCTGGGGTGGAGTGGCGGGTAAGAGCATCAGGCAGGCTGCTGCCCACTGGCCCATCCCAGGACAGCGTGGGGCTGCTGCAGCAGTGGAAGGCCAGGTGGCCTTCTAACCAGAGGGCAGGGGACACTTACCGCTCCTGTCTTGCTATTGTCTGCATTACAATCTGGAATGATTTTTGAAAGCTGGACAATCCAGTTGTTGATCTTGTCCCTCCGTCTCCGCTCCACTGCAGAAGAACAGCAGTAACAACAGCTACCTACAGCACTCACTGCCCTCGCCTGACAGACTGCCACAAAGGACACTGTCAGCCCTGAGCACTGAGGCCTGGGACAGGTGCCACCCAAGGCTACAGTGCTAGGAAGTGCAAAGACAGAACCCTGGCTGCACTGCTTCACCTAACATCCCAACCTCGAGGACCACACACACTCTGACAGAAATCAAAAGTTACAGACTACCATGCATGGGGGCACATTCCTGTAACCCAGCACTCAGAAGAATCACTGTGAGTTCAAGATCAGCCTGGGCTATAAAGTCAGCTCAATGCCACCCTCAACTGCATGCTGAAACTCTGTCTCAAAAAGACAAGACAAAAAAAAACCCTAGGGACTGTGATTGCTTTCTTTGGGCCACCAAGCATATTTATGAAAATCTGAGGCAGTTAAAAATTAAGAAATTTCATGTTATAATCATCATTTCAGCTAGGTGGGATCCAGAAAACAGAGCAAGGGAGCACTTTGTGAGGAGTGGGTGGGGACCCTGGGGGAGGGCATACTTCTCCTGAGCTCAGGGCGACCCTGCCCTGCCCTGCAGGAGTGCTCCAGACCAACAAGCAGGCATAGCCCACTTCTCCTCTCCATCCTGTCATGACTACTGCAGACCAGCTCTCACCACCTCCAAGTGCCCCCCACATGGACTGGGTGACCCTCCCATAAGGACCCTCCTTCCTGTCCTCTGACCACTGTTCACAGTTCCCAGGCCCTCCTCCTCTCACCCTCTTCTTCTCAGCAGCACGCACTACACTCAGAGAGACTGCAGGGGCTAGGATGCATCTTCACTGCTCAAGAGACAGCTAGGGGTCCTACTACATTCGCAGTGAGCAGAAATCTGCCACCAAGCACAGCCATCTCTGATGGGAACACCATGGGCAAATGCACCAGCAAAGCTGAGCCTCCAGACCAGGGTCTGGTGCACTACCACCATGCTCCTTTGCAGTGTGTCCAAGTCATCCCCAATGTCGACGACACCCTATTTGTTGCAGTCCAATGTTTGTGGACCTGGGCACTGAGCTGCAGCCCCAGCTCACAGGTCCTGCTTATTTCAAGCCATTTACACTTCTGAAAAACCTAACTGCCAACCCTGCCATAACCCCACTGTCACGTTGGGGTCACAGCACCACTATGAAGTCGCTGTGAATAGGTACTACCAACCCCACTGTGTACCAAGTGCTAGGGAAGGCAGGAGGGTGGGAAGCAATGTTTCTTGCACAGCCTGGGGGTGCAACAAATCCTCAGAAAAATATGGATTTAACAACCAAAAGGAGGCATGTCAGGCAGCTACGCAGCAAGATCCCAGAAGTGGTAACATGAAAACATGCTGGTGTTGCGGGTGGTGGGCAGGGGTGGCAAGAATAGGCCAGTGTGCCTTGCCTGCTCTGCCTGTGCAGCTGGACCTCATCTCCTCCTCTAGGGCTAGCTCCTGGCATTCAAGGCTGCATTAAGCAGGCTGTGCCATGTCAGGACTGTGCCTTGGGAAGACCACTGTGGCACATTCAAAACAGAGGAAGATCAAGACCAGGTCCACTCCAAGGATACATTTTAGTTACACTGCACAACCCTAAAACACAATTCAGAGCAAAGTCCCAGGACTGAAGGCAGACAGGGGAAATGCACAAACACGCAGAACAAGTGGCCAAGAATTCAGGATGGAAAACACAGGTACTCTCTACACAGCCGCTGTGATCCTGAGGGGATCCCTACCCTGACTCATCCCTGTCACATACATGCCACTCCACCAAGCCAGGCCATATTCCAGTTCTGAGACAGGATTCAATACATTTGAAGAACTGAAACCAGGTACAGTACATTTCCTGACCACAAGAGACTATCAATTACCAAAAAGATATGCAGAAAAACCCACAAATATTTGGGAATTAAGCAACACCTGTAAGTAGTCCCAGGGTCAAAGACGAAATCACAAGAGAAACTGGAAAATCGCTGGAACTGAACAAAGATGAAAACACAATAGGTACAAATGGGATGCAGCAACAGAGGAAATTCTTCCAACTACACACTCACATTAGAGAAAAAAGGTCTAAAATTGTTAAGACGTAAAGAGGGAGGAGCAAAGATTAAAACTCAGCACATTAAAACACAAGTCAGTAGGAGGAATAAATTAGTAACACTAATAGCGACAACCAACTACACAGAAAAACCAATTCAGTCTGGCCTTTAAAAGTCAGATTTCACATAAAGATGTGAATTTCTGCCAACACTGGGCCTAAATTCTGCCATAATAGCAATGGACACGTAAGCCCCTGTTGAGCAGGTCCTCCCTTTGTCACACCAAGCGACACTTCATTCCTCCATTTCTTCTGTCCCAGGAGATCCTCCTGGAGGAGCCCATACAGCCTGAAGCTGAAGTGGGGAAGAGGAGAGGCTGGCAGGAAACACACTTCAGCAGAGAACCTTGAGGGGTGCAGACACGAGGTGAGGACAGAGGAGAGGGTCACACTGGCCTTCACTCCTGTCACGGTAACTTTAACAGGGCTGCCTCTTGCGGCTCTGGAGAGGGAAAGGAAGCAGCAAATTCTGTGTGAAAAGGATGGCCAGAGACAGAGACGCTAATGCACTTTGAATAGGGGCCTGGAATCTGAGAGAAGGATGGCATAGATACAGCTTCTGTGTGTCATCAGGTTCTGGATGGTGGGTGACGCCCTGGAAGGACAGAGTGGTGGCTCTCAACTTCATGTGAGACAGATTTCTGAAGAAAAGAAAGAATACCTACAACTAGGGATAGAGTTTTGGGGATGTCCATCAACCAATTTCTGAGGGCCACTCCTGGGCCCTATGGACCATACACTCCCAGGGCAGATGGAAAAAGAGACCAGACCTTAACAACTTGGGCAGCCAGTCATTCCTACCCTGCAAAGAGAAAAACTTGGAAGCAGAGATTCTGACGCTTCCCCCCTGTTCTAGTCAGGGTGAGCCTCTGGGGAAAGCCCTGGAGACTGACAGTTCATTAGCTTTCCAAGAAAAGTTGGGGGGCCATGCTCTGAGGTGCAAGTAGGGAAAAAGAAGCAAAGGCAGAAAGAAAATCAGACAGAGCAGAGCAAAGGCGAACATTCCCTAAAGGAAGAGACAGGGTCAGATGCCTGGACCTCAGACAGGAAAAGATGCCAGTAATTTGGCAATGAGGTCATCATAGGTGATCTTCAACACAGTCAATCTGGTAGGACCAGTCAGTCAAGGGGACTGGGCAGACAGCAAGTGAAATGTTCTGCAGCTGGAGGGAAGTGGATGCAGAGAGGCTGACCTGGAGGTGGGTAGATTCAGGTAGAGTCAGAAAGCAAGGGTGGGAAGATGGCTTTGGGGCACACAAGTCACAAGCTAAGTCTCCTGGAGCAGCATGCCACACAGTCATCCCTCAACCTGCAGCATGCTCACCAGGAGCTTGGAGCAGTCAGTGTCATCTTCAACAGGACAGGTACAGAGATTTAAATCAACCAAAGGCTGCATGGCCAGGAAGTGGTGGAGCTGTGGCTGCCTTGGTAGCCGAGCTCCAACTCGCTCTTTCTCTTCAAAGCAGTCTGACCTCAGCATGAACCTGTCTTCAGCTGCTCCCCCATGCTCATCCTTCTCACACACTGCCATCTAGGCTGGACACCTGAGCTCACCTCCTGCTTTCCTGGCCTCAGGCTTCCCCTCCCTCCCTGGCAGAGCTTCTAACAAGATGCCCTGGGATCTGGTAACCCTCACCTCAGCTCTGCCACCTTTCCTTTCCCAAGTTTTATTTTTCTTCAAATGCACATAGGGCCTGGGCGTTTACACATACACATTCTTCCTGCTGTCTGGGACTCTTCCCCAGGTCCCACAGTGGCTTGTTCCCTAGCGTTCTCAGGCCTTGCTCAGACCTGAGCCCTTAAAAGGCCTTCAGAGCACACAGAATCCTGTTTGCTTCCCCAACCGGCTTATCTCTCTTCAAGAGCCCTGCCACACTGCCTAATGTCATGCTGCATGTAACTTCTCTCACCACAGTGACACCATGATAGCCAAGACAACATCTATCTTATCACTCAAGCACCCAAGAGCCCCAGAGGGTCCGGCCCAGGAACATGCCTGTTGGCCAGAAGCCTGACGCCAGCAAGCTCCTTAGTGCAGAACCACACAGGCCCACAGCCCCTGATACACATCAAACTGCAAAACGCAAGGCCTCAGCCGGGCACTCCAGGCCTTTCCCAAGGCAACCACCCGGACTCCGTCACACCACACCAGCATCCAGGAAGCGACCTAACCAACCACTCCACGCCTCCCCTGCCAGTGACGCTCCAGGTCAGGCTCCAGACCTGGCACAGGACCCGCACTGCCCAGGGTGCAGCCCAGGGTCAGTAAATATTCGCCAAACGTCAGTCACTTGGGTGTCACTGCTCCCTTGGCATCTGCAGGCTGCTATGTCCACCAGTCAAGGCAGCCAACTGAGGTGGAAACCAGAATAACATTGCAGGACAAGCGGTCTCAGGGTGGGACGTGCTGTTTCTGAGAAGGGTGGGCTGCTCAGGCCTTGGTTAGCCGGAGGCACAGCCTCCTGTGGTTTCCTCCCTCAGGACTCACGGTGCCACCAGATAGAGGGCGGGTGGTGTGGGAGTGAGAGGCAAAGACCCAACAGTTGCCACGGAAGGTTGGCAATGGCAGGCAAGTTGACGCAAATCTTTTAAAAAGAGCAGGAAATTCATACATTAACATTAAAGTGGCTACCTTAGGTGTTGGCTACTACTTCAAAAGCATAAGCCAAGCATGGCCAAACACACAGCCAATTTCACGTCATGCTCTCTACCTCTACTCCGGCGGACACCACCCTCTCCTCTATTTCAGCTTTTCTCACATTGAACAGATACACCTCAAGCACTTGGGACCCATCTGGTAATGGGCCAGCACTGCTTCCCTATCCATGACTGCGGATGTCAGGACTGGCTGGAGCCAGGAAACTGACCTGGGCCGGCCCTGCCGACCCCTTACCCTTACCTTCATTGTGCTGAGCTCTCCGTCTCTCATCTCGAGGTGTTCTGGTTCCATCGATTTTTCTAGAGGGGAAAAATGGGGGCACATATTATGTCAGACCCACATACCCAAGCACTTACTAAACAGATGTGGTAATTATCTTTACAAGGCAAACCCCTGCACAAAAATGGAAGAAACAGTGTTTTCTAAGCAAAGCAGGCTAAGAAACATTCCATGCCTGCTGTGTGGCAACCTGCCCAGCTCCTACGCCAAAAAACCCCCCTTCCTTCAGCCCCAACAGCAGATCCTCCCAGTGTCCTCTGTGCCTGAGAATAACACTTTTGCACCTACGGAGAGTAGGGGTGTGTCCGGGGTGCAATTGTCCGTTGCGTTCCTGTCTGAATCACGTCCTGAGGTGTCATCATGACATAGAACTGGCCTGCAGTGACAGCGTTGGTTAATGGCAAGACAAGGGCAGAGCTGAAAACAGTTGGGGGCTTCCCTGCCTGCCAGGCCCATCGCCTCCCCTTCCTTCCACCCCAACCCTTCCTTTTCTTACCTCCGGCCTGCAAGCTCTGGTCTGTAGTCTGTACAGACACGGCCGTGGTATCTCCCACGCTAGATGCTGGGAAGTAGGCAAACCGTGCCTCACCACTGACAGCTTCAGCAGCCGGGCTGCCACCATTGCTGAAGGGGTTTTGGATTACAGCCTGGAGAACAAGAAGGGCAGACTGCCCTCAGCCATCTCCCCGTACATCCCCCTAGTTGCTGTGCTGGGTGGGTTGTACATACTCTGCAGAAAGGGGGAACCCTGTGACTCAGCCCTGAAGATGCGCAGATAGTCAGCCATCACTCGCCAGGCATTTTATTTTACTCTCAGAAACTCTCCCTGCCCCCCAGATGCAACTCCTTTTTTTGTTTTAAGTTTTTGAGACAAGGTCTTACTGCGTAGTCCAAGGTAACGTCTAACTATACAGTGGCCTCAGTGTCACAGGCATGTGGGCCACCACATCTGTCTTATCTCCAGCTTACGTTAAAAAAAAAAAAAAAAAACCAGAGCAACATATAGCACAACAATTGCCTATATACACTAGGGATCTCATAATCTCAAGGCAGCCTCTGCCATCTGTCCTACCCTTTGGGCTCCCTAAGGGCAGAGAGCCTGCTACCTCCCCATCCCACCCCCGGCCCCAGCCCCATATACATATACACATGCTGGTGACCTACCAGCGGGAAGGGTGCGGCAGGACCTGGGGGCACAGAGGCAGCGGCGGGGCCGGGGCGCTGGGCTGCCCCGTCCACACCCACCTGGGTCACAGCCTGCTGCCCCCCCGCGAAGGCAGCTGTGGACACGACGCTGACGGCGCCAGCTGTGTCACCCTGGCCATCCAGCTGACCATCAGTCACCTGGACTACGCGGTATGTCACCTGCAGAGGGCGGCAGAGCGATGAGAGCGGCGCTGGGGCTGAGGCCAGGTCTGAGCCTTCCCCAGCACGCCCGCCCTGGCTCAGCCCTCAGCCGCCCGCCGGGCGCCCAGCCCGCGCCTCACCTGTCCTCCATTATTCTCTGTGCGAAACTGGTATTGGATGTTGTGGTCGCCGAACGCCGCCTGCTGGACGCTGGCGATGGCCACCGCCGTCTGCTCCTCCGCCCCGGGGCCGTCCCCGCCTGCGGTCGGAGCAGGGTCGCGAGGGTCAGCGCTGCCGCGGCCCGCGCGCTGCGCCTCCGCGGGCGCAGGCCCAGCCCTGGTGCACCGCAAATACTCACCTTCCTGCAGCTCGACGCCCTCCTCTGCCTCGGGTCCCTTGTCGTGGCTGTGCGGGCACAGGAAGGAGAGAGGTCGGGCCGGGCTTGGGGCTGCCCGCGCCCCCGCCCCGGCGCACAGTCCCTAACCCGACCTCGCATGCCTGGTCTAGGACAAGCTCTGGCGGGCCGGGGATCAGGGGCGTCAGGCGGCGGGCGCCCCCTCCCTTGCGGCCTCCATTTTGAGCCGGGCCCAGTGGCCCTCGGGATCATGGCGGCCCGGCCGACGGGCCGTAGGGCAGGGATCCGGGAGCGCAAGGACACCAGCCGGCCAGGCGCCCTTACCTGGCGGCGGCTGCAGCGGTGGCCGAGGCAGCGGGATCCAGACCCGGGTCCAGC
>PVKN010004076.1:0-34697 GCA_004027915.1 Capromys pilorides
AAAAAAAAAAAAAAAAAAAAAAAAAAAAAAAAAAAAAAAAAAGCTGAAATTGACTTCACAGAAGTAGAAGTTGTGTAGCAAGTATGGAAACTAGCAAATCAGTTTGCAGTGTTGTGGGCTGAGTTTGGGGGCAGGCTTGGCCCTCGCAGTTCAGCAGCATGGAGGGCGGGTGTTGGGCAGCCCCTCAGGATTTCAGCTGGTTAACAGCAGCGTCTGTGATGGGTGCGATTTCAGCTCAATAGCTGTTTAATCAGTGGTCTCTGGAGAAGGTGCTCGTAGATGTCTCTGAGCAGGTGTGGAATGAAGAGGAACTTGGTGACGTGTTAGGGAACCTGTGAGCCTGCAGACTGGGGCGAGTGCCTTGTAGGACACTGCTGATCAGGCGCTCAGGCCAGAGAAGGACTTGTCTACTCGTGCTAGAAGTGGCTGGTTCACCTGGGAATGTTTGGAGGCTGCCTCTGTCCTTGTCCACTGAACGGTCACCCCCTCTACCAGAGCCCTGGAGTGGTGTCTCAGCTGATGTCATCGTGTGATGTTTTAGCCCTTCAGATGCAGTGCGGACACTTGGTCTCTCAAGGTGGCAGGGAGGACATGCTCTCTTTCGGTCTCTGGGTGATGCCTGTGCGCCTGTGCTGCCTGCTCCTCTGCTGGGTGTCACCGCAGTGCTCTGTGTGCTGCTCTGCAGGTGTCCCTTCCGTCTACAACATCCACACTGCTGTTGCCACCACATTTGCCCTCACGGCAGGTGGCACATCACTGCAGTGACTTCTGCTCCTGGCCCTGCCAGGGCCCCTGTTTTCTGGAAGCATGTCAGAGCAGAACTGCAGGTCTGGCCACCCGCTCTGGAGGGCACCGTGCTTGCACCAGGCCCCTCAGAGGGCGAGTGGCGCAGAGGTACTTTCCTAGTGCAGAGTGTTTTCATCAGGTTGTTTCCGAATTTTGGATTCCAGGCCTTATTGGAGAATTGGGGGCGCCAGCAGAGAAGGTTCTGTTCCATCATGCTCCCAGCCAGTGCAGCAGTCTTATGGGCTGTGCTGGGGGCGGGGCGTGTCAGCCTTCAGGACGTCATGAAGTCAGCTGGTAGCTGAGAGCTTGCCCCTCTCTGCAGGCCAGGCTTGCTGGCAGAAGGTAACCCGTGTGCCTCAGACCACACTGCTAAGTATTGTTTGTGGAAGTCTAAAAGTGTGATCTCTGTGTGTGTTTAAATGTTATAACCCTGTGCATGTGTGTGTACATGTGCACTAACATACTGAATTGAAATGTTCGACAGCTTCACTGATAAGCATGATAAAGAGACATGCTCGGTGTCGTGCTCTGTGAGTGGACAGTGACCAGAAGCACAAGGAGATACATATCTAGGTGTCAGCAATCAGTACATATTTTGCCACTCACAAATGTTGAGGAGTAGGGAATGGTAGTTCTTGACCCATTCTAGTGAACATATAATACCATGGACAGATATAAATAATTGGATTCCAGTGAAAGTTAAGACTAAAATGACTTTAAAACTGACTTGCTTTGCTGTTAATTTAAACTATGTCATCATCTTCTGTTTCTTTGTGTCATGAAGTCAGCAGTTCAGGATTTGTGCGGTTAGAGCCGGGGAGACCTTCCACCCAAGGGATGCTCATCTCCAGGGTCTCGTCGAGCTCTGTGGCGACTCCCTCCACCACTTGGTCCACTGAGTCTTCTGTTAGATGGCACGTGGAGGCCTGGGCCCAGGTGGAGTTGGCTGGTTCTGCAGGTTGCTGACGTCAGTCTTTGGCAGCTGAGGCAGGTGCCCATCCCACTGCATGGACTCTGAGGACAGTGTGTGCCTTGGTTCGTGAGGCAGGAGGCCCAGTCTCCACCCCTCTGTGTGGCCACCTCAAGACTTTCGCTTCTGTCCTTTGTTGTCACAGATGGGGCCAGGCTTTGAGCTCTGAGTGTCTGAAGATGAGAGCTTGTGACCTGATGTTAGACATTTGCCTTGGTTTTTCTTCTGAGGCTACTGTTCCGAGGCATCTGGGCATGAAGCTCTGTTATGTTGTGGGGTGGAGAGGAAGGAGTGGGGTGTGACAGTGAAAATCCCAGAAATAAGAGGCAGGCCTCCAAGGTTGATATTCTAGGGGAGTGTCCCAAGAAAGGGTAGGTTGGAGATTTGGACAGCGCATGCCCTGTGAGGCTGAGTGAGGAAGACAGGACGTTTGGAAGATGTTCCGGAGACCAGGTTAGCAGTATCAGCTGCTCAAGCTGATCCCCGTGGGTGCGGCCTTTCACATCAGAGGACTTTGTTAGTGCTTAAGGTGAAACACTGAGGTTTCCATGGTGACCTCAAGGTGGAACCCTCATTTGCAGTTACTAGCCCTGACGTTCAGAGACGAGGCCTCTGCTGTGGTTGCCACAGATGGTGTGACCTGAGTCCTTCCCTTGGCCTCCTGCCCCAGGAATGGGTTCCTATAGATGTGTGACAGACTGAGTCACATCTCCAAAGGGATTCATGTGAATATCAAAATAAAAACGAAGTGTCACGTGTGGGGCCAGAGAAGGCACACACACACACACACACACACACACACACACACATGCATGTGCGCACGCATTTTCTGAAATGTGTGAGTCTAGGTTCGTTCTTGTCCCAGTGTGGGAGTGTGGACCAACCTCTGAAAACAGGACATGGGGATGAAGGGCTGGAAAGGAAGCCTCTGCGTGTCCTTCATCTTTCTGTAGCATTAGGTGCTCTGGAAGCAGCCTTGTGGGTTTTCCTGTCCCGGGTTTCCATGAGATGCTTCTCTCCTCCACCTCAGGCTTAAAGGTGTTTTCCATGGCTGTACTTCACAAGGCCTGGGCCCAGCCGGCTGGAGGAATCCTGTCCTGGGAAAGGAAGGAAGTCCGCTGCCGGATTTCTCCGGAGCACGCTTTTCCTTTAGTTTGCTGTTAAAGCAGGGTCTCGACCTTGACTTCTGTCTGCCTGTTGTGCCTGAGGCCCTGCATTTCACCTAGTCTTGCAGAAACAAGGAAAACGTGCTCACCTCCCTTGTTGTCACTTGCGCTCTGCCTCACGCACAGGAGGCAGGTCACCTTCAGAATCCGGCCCAGGAGCATAAGGGGTGCAGCCACGCCAGGAACACGGCCCATAGGGCTGCTCAGTGTGGGCTAGATCGTCTGTCCCGGAGGACCGTGCTTTATCACTGTGGAAAGTGCGTTTGGGCTCTCCAGACTCTGGAGCCTTGAGTGTGGCGTGGGGAACCCAGCCAGCTCTTCCTGGGTCCCCTGTGGAGACCTAATGCTTAGGCTGTCCTCTTTCTCTGAGTACCGCATTTTCTGTTGATTTGTGGGTCTGGAAAGGGTGTGACTCACCAAACCAAGGAGGAAGAAGCCAAGTGGGGGTGTCACTCTGCTTGGTGGCCTGGGCTGGGCAGCTTGTCGGGCTCCGTGCTCCTCTGCCTGGCTCTGGGTCCCTAGTGCCGCCCGCCTCACTAAGAGCATTCTGAGTTGCGGGTCATTCGCTGTTGCCATAGCTAGAGCCAAGCCCAGGAGAGGTGGAAGTGGGCTGGGGAGAACAGGGGCTGTGATGACGCTGTGATGACGCTGTGACGACGCTGTGCTTGGTGTTGAGGAGCTGCCGTTGCCGTTCTTCCTGGCTGGGGTGAGAAACCCAGGTGGAGAGGCCGAGCTGGGGTGGCATTCCGTTTCCATAGAGACCTTAGACGGGTCGGGATGCAGCAGGGGCTCCTGAGCACAGTCAGGGAGTGTGATAGGTGTAGGCAATGAATAAGGTTTTCATTGTTGTCCTTTATGTAATTTAGCTGATTTGGACATTTAAAAATATTCCTGATATTAAAATCAGCTTTTTCAAAATCTAAAATGGATATAATTTTAGTCACAGTGTTCTGCATTCTGCTTTTTAACAGAGCCTAAACTCTTAGTTAAAAGAAGTAAAACCTAACAACTAAAAAAATTTGCAAAGAATTTTTTTTTTTCATTTGTTTTCTAGAGACAGTGTCTTCCTGTACAGTTTTTTTTTTTTTTTTTTTTTTTTTTTTTTTTTTTTTTTTTTTTTTTTTTTTTTTTTTTTTTTTTTTTTTTTTTTTTTTTTTTTTTTTTTTTTTTTTTTTTTTTTTGGCAGGACTGGGGTTCAAACTCATGACCTTGCACTTGCCAGGCAGGCACTTGTGCCATGGGGCTATCTCCCCGGCCCCTGTATAGTTGAGGTTGGACTTGAACTCACTTTGTAGCCTGGGCTGCCCTCAAACTTGCAGTGATCCTCCTGCCTTTCTGGGGTCACAGCATGTGTCACCACACTTTAAGTAAAAAAAACCCCAAAAAACTCTTCTATTTATTTGGTACAGGGTCTCGCTGCGCAGCTTGGACTTGTAGTGACCCTCCTGTCTTAGCCTCCCCAGTGCTGGGATTATAGGTGTATGCCACCACTACTCGTTTTGATGGCCAGCACAGTGTGCCCAGGGTTCTAGGGCCAGCATGTGGTACTGGGGATTGAATCCAGGTCCTTGTGCTTGCCAGGCAGGCACTTAGACCACTGAGCTATCTCCCCAGCTCTCACACTGGGTTTTAAAAAGATTTTTTTTTTTTTTTTTGTCTTTTTCAGACAGGGTCTCACTGTGCAGTTCAGGCTGGTCTTGAGCTCACTTTTGTAGCCCAGGCTGGTCTCAAACTCACATCGATCCTCTTGCCTCAGCCTCCCAAGTGCTGTAATTATAGGCATGCACCACCATGCCTGGCTTTAAAAAGAATTTCTGAAAGATTGTCAGGAAGTTGTTTTAGAATTTTCATAGTTAGAGTGGGTTGTTCGACCCATACAGGTTTTTCATTTTGGTTGGGAATGAAAGATTATTGGTACAATGGAAAATTGAGTGAATCATGGTCTTACTTTGCAGGTTTTATTAGGAAATTTTTGTATTTAATCTTGAGCTGTTAGATAGCTAAATGCCAGAGGGTTGGCACAGATATTTGGCAGAAGATGTACTACTGATTGCGTCCTGCCCCGCCCCGCCCCGCCCCCTTTATCTTCCCCAGCTTCTGTGGTTCAGGAGTTGGCCTCACTTGGCTCTCTCTGCTCCAGGCGCAGCTGTGCTATGGGTTAACCAGGCTGTGCTCTGGTCTGGAGGTCCAAATGGGGGCGATTCATGTCTGAGGTCCCCCAGATTATTGCAGAGTTCATTTTCTTGTAGTGGCAGGCCTGATGTGTTTCCTTGTGGGCTGTTACAGGGCCAAGCTCACTCCCAGTGCCCCTGCAGATTCACTGTGCCCTGGGTGTGGTATGGTGTGGCTGCCCACTGCCAGAGCCAGCGGGGTCTCTTCTGGTCCCCAGAGCTGAGGGCTGGCAGTTCCACAGGGCATGCTCCACGGGGGGCTCTGCGCTCATGCTTACACTGCAGTTCACCGTTATTAGTCTCGGCTTTGGAGCTCTAGGAGGGCTGATGAGAGCCGTTCCTGTCAGGAGTAAAAACGAAGATCTGAAGAATCTAGGGATCCTTTGATCCCTCAGTGGTGGGCACTGGGAGGAGAAAGGAGCACCAGGAGGTTGACGATGCTGCTGGGAAGGACTGTGTCAAAGCTTGGGGTATGTGACACACGTGTGTGTGAGGGGCCCAGCACAGCACCCAGTGTGGCTCATGGCAGGGCACGTTCTGAGGGACATACCCCGGAGCGGCCTGGCTCACAGTGCACAAGCTGGATGAGCGTGGCTTTTCAGCCAGGCAGGACGGTTGCCCACGTGTAGCCAGCCAGGTGTGAGGGGTCTCATAGATGTGAGACAGAGCCTGGCCACGTTCACTCAGCAGCGAGGCTGATGCCTGTGAGGCACAGTGCTGGCCCACAATGTTCTGCAAGCCCAGGTGGGGTGTCGATGACAAAGTGTGTGACCTGAATGAGACCTGGGGTGCCACAAGTGGACGCTTTGCCGTAGGACAGAACACAGATAGAGACTGTTGTCAGGCTGTTGTGAGCACCTTGGGCCAGAGCTTGGACGCACTAGTCCACCTGGTCTGGGGAGACAGGTGGGGCTGCGATCTCTGTGGCTGGATTGGCTGGCTGTGTCATCCCGAGGTGATTTGGGCTGTTCAAAAGAAACAGTTTTTTCTGCACTGGGTGTGGCTCCCTGGTGGATGCTGGCCTTGCATGAGGGTGGGGACCCTGGGTCAGACCTGGAGAAAGTGGCTTCTTTACAGTAGTCAGGAAGTCTGAGTGCAGCAGGAATCAGCCCAACAGCAGGAATGTGATATTTCTCCCTTGGAGCTCCTCAGGGATGGAAAAGTACACGTCTCTGGAGGAGCTGATGCCTGCACCTTGATGGGTGGGGGAGCGCGCTGCCCAGGGCTGCTAGAAAGATGAGGGCTCGTGTCCCACTCATTCACACCCTTTATTCTGCAGGGTTCTGGTTGTCATTTTGTTTCTTTAACATCTGATGCTTATCTTTACATTTACTTTATTTTAATATTTGTGTAATTTACCGTTATTGCCCTCACATTTCTTTTGGAGTTGGGTGGGGGAGGATGCACTAAGAGAAAGAAAGAATTAGCTTACTTTTCCTTGTAACACGTCATGCTCTGTGTTTTTGACTTCAGACCTCTTCCTCCAGCTGCCATTTTAAGGAGCAGACACAAGTTTCTATGTGGCTTAATAGGTGAGTGGAGCCTGAGATCTCTGGAACTTGGTGGAGCCAAGCTCACCCCGGCACTGCTGGCTCTGCAGTGCTGCAGCTGGTTTAGTGTCCGTGTGTCTCTGCACACCCATGTGTGTCTGTGGGGGTGACAGGTCAGGGGCAGGACCTGCCTGGGGTGTCTGCAACCAGCTGCTCGGGCGACACTGGTGTCCTTGCTGCCATCCTCAGGCCTGGGGCCTGGTGCTGGCCTGTCTGAGACATGGAGAAGGGAGGTGCCAGGGGCCAGGCACGTCTCTCTCTCCCTCTCTCTGCCCTGACCTCTTTTGCCGGTGCTGCTGTGATTTTCGCTGTTCTTGACCTACCGAATTGCCAGGCTTCCTTGCGTTGGGAAACAGCGAATGAGGGAGTCATGCAGGTAAAGGTGACACGTTCTGTGAGGTGTAAGTTTTTTCCTACTTTTTTCATGTGCTGGGCAGTGTGACTCACTGCTAATGGAAACCGCAAATCCCATCTGAGAATCTGGGCTGGGCAGGGGCCCAACCCACCCGCTTGCCTGCCTGCCTGGTCTGGAACACGCCAGCTGAGTCAGGGAGCTCAGTGGAACTTGTCAGCCGGAGTGCAGTCTGTGCCTCAGGGATCGCGGTGCAGAGCCAGGCCTTTCTGTCTATGGTGCTGTTGGAAGTGGATGAGGCAGTCGGAGAAGCAGGAAGAACTTAGTGTGCTCCCTCCCTGAGGCCCACAGGCCCTTCACTTTCAGTTTGGATCCTTCCTAAAATTGTAGGTGATGAAAAGGGTGTGTTACAGGGCAGGCCAAGCACGATGCATTGCACACGCAGTTCCTCCAGGCAGGGCTGGGTGTGCAGTGCGTCTGTGTTTCTTTCCTGAGCATTTTTCTCTGTCAGATGTCTAGACACTGGTGCCACTCAGTAAGCTCCCACGGAACAGGTGGGAAGCATTCTTGGGCCTTTCAATAAAGATCAAATGTGCACTCACGGGATCCCTGTGGTCAGGTAGCTCCATAGGAGTGGCTTGTCAGTTTGAAATATTTCAGGTCCTTCTTGCCTTGGACAAGGAACTGGAGGAGACCAGCCAAAAATGATGCAGAAAGGTTATTTGGAAACGGAGAGTGAAGGGGTAAAGGGAAAAAACTGTGTTTGTAGAGAGAACTGGGGTCAGATAAAGAGAAGAAAGGATAAAAGCTAAACTAAAGGCACCCTTTATGTCCAGGAGACACAGGGCAGGCAGCTGTGCAGAGTTGCTGTGGTGGCTCTGGGTGGCCTCTCCTCTGTGCCATCTCCATTTCTCCACGTACAGGTCTGGAGAGTTATTTGGCACTGCCTGGGGATCCTGTCATGGCTCATTTCCCAGGCCGGCTTCGCCACCCTCAGTCTCCTGTCCGCCTCCTGGCCTGATGGACAGCATGGCGTTTGAGAGCCTTTGGCCTCCCTTTGGTGAGTGCCTCTTTTCCTCCTGTAGTTGGGCCCTGACACCTGCAGCAGCAGCTCGTTCCTACCGGGGCTTGTGAAGGTCTGGGTGCAGCATGGTCTCTCCTTGGCCTAACCCACTGAAAACTCAAACTGTTCCCAGTCGAGCTTTACTAAGTAGCTGTCCACACCACTGGACATGCCCAAAAGACTGTGAAACTGGGTTCTCAAGATTTTGGCAAAAAGTAGAAACGATTCTCAGAAATGACATAGTACCTGATTTCCTTCCTTATTTGGGGTAACCTCATTCTGTCAGCTATTTTAAGAAACTTTCAGAACTGGGAATGGAAAACATGTTCTGAGCTATGCTTTCGGGCAAAACCCCCAGCTGTGCTTCTCCCTCTGAAGCTCAGTTAAGCAGCGGAGCTCCTCTCAGTGGAGCCCCACACTTCCACACAGCGTGGGGGCTTTCAAGCTCAGACCTGGATGAGCCAGAAAGGTTCTGAACTGCTGGAGCTTTTGGACCTTTTCTGAGCTGAGTTTTTACAGCTGCTTGTCCTGGAATTCACATTCTCTCTGCTACTTATGAAACCATCTGTAGGCAGCTTGCAGCTGGCCTGTGTGTGACATGTCCTCAGAGCTGCGCGGAACAGGTGGCCTGCGCATGTTCCGTGTAATGACAGGATGCGCCTGTCTTCCTTCCCAGGGAGTGTGGACTTGGTCTTACTATGAGATGCAGTCTTCACGTTAGGTTGTTACTAACTAATGTGCTTCTGATGAATCTGGAGATGTTTGCCTGCTGTTTATAGGGCCGTATTTGTAAGGTGCAGTGAGAAGATGGGCTTTGGCTGGAATTCCGGTCCTGCTGTTTTTACTTGCCCTGTTAATCAGATGGTCCTAGCTGTCAGAGCACCAGCTTTTATCACCTTCACGGATGATATGTGAAAGATGCTGGTCAGCACTTGAGGCACAGTGCTGCTCAGCGAAGCGCAGGTCATTCCTTTTTCCTGACGCTGGCCAGCTCTTCTCCATAGACCACACACGGGGCCTATGGCAGAGGACAGGGTCAGAGGGGCTTGGCTGAGGGACCTTGGGACGCCCGTGGAAGGCGGGCGAGGGGCAGCGCAGAACCGTGTGAGCAGAGTGCAGCCCAGTGCCAGTGGAGCCGTGGTCTGCCTCCCCTCCCCCATAGGAGAGCAGCTCAGACTCAGACCTGGTTGCCCCTCAGCACAGGCAGGAGAACTCGGATGGAGCTTTCTGGCTTCCTTTAGTGCCCTCAGTCTGTGGTGAGGACCAGTATCCCAGGTGAGAGCAGTGGTCGCAGTGAGGGACGCCGCTCAGCAAGTGACAAATGACGCTGTCTGTAGACCATGGGCCCTGACCTGAGCTTCCCAGTCGTGGGCTGTTTGAAAGTTTAGACTAAAAATCTAAGGTGGCCATGCATTGCCTTCAATGACAGTCCCTGCCATCTGTGTTGACCCAGAAGCAGAGCTTATACCCACCAGCTGTGCACAGAGTTATTGCCAGCACTGCACGATGGATTGATGGAGCTGTGAAAGCACGATTGGCGGAAACAGTGGGAGCAGTGGTGTGACCCTGCCTGGGGTCCCTAACCTAGGGAACACTCGGGCCTACTTGAGTCAGGTTCTTGTGGAGGCTGCCTCCGAATTTCCATCTGCAGGAAGCATGTGGCAGGGGGGTTTCTGCTGCCTTCCAGGTAGTCGGTCAGCAGGCAGACCACCCCTGGTGGCCCTAGCTGCTGATTTTGGGATCCCTTGGCTTTTGAAGTGGTTCCTGGGTCCCTCTGGCCTCATGCAGCCTCCTGGTCCCCGCGCCTCCTGCTACCTGTGCTTGTGTCTACAGGGAGGGCACAGGATGCTCCATGTCACTAGGTCTCCGCATTCTGCAGTGTAGGGCTGGGGATGGTGTGTGGGGAAGAGACGGAGGAAGGCCAGCAAGTGGGTGTGAAGCTCGGTGAAGGACACACATCAGCTCTGTCGCCGTCTGTGCCTGGGAGCTTGGGAATTGTCATGCCTGTTATGAAAGAACACTGTTTTCTCAAGTGGATGCACAGAACTGTCTGGCAAACACTGTTAACATTTGCTTTGTGTCCAGGCAGCTTGCTGCTTGTTCCGTTGACGTGCACATAGTATTGCTACAGTGTCCAGAGCAGGCAGATTTTCTACCTAAAGCTTTTGTGGGTGAGGCTGGCTTGGGGTGTGGGCACAAAATATAAAAGTAAGCCTTTTAGAGATTCCTGCTGCTTGATGGTGTCTTTTTAGTTAGAAATAGCATTGCTTTTTATGGGCTTCTCAGCAGCAGCAGCAGCTCAGGAATTTGGCTTTATGGGTTTGGTCCCTATGCAGTGAGGCAGTGTGGCACTGTGGGGACAGTGCCGGACAGCAGCTCCAGCACCCGCTCAGGGTGTCCCCAGCTCCCTGTCTTCCACCTGGCATCATAAGGTCCATGAAACTTCGGGTTTAAATGTGCCTCATCAAGGTCAGGTTTTTGGGATGCTCAGCAGTCCCTGTAAGGTCACCTGCGGACATCTGTGCTGTAGGCATGGGTGTGTGTCCCCTTCAGGGATGCCTGAGACAGACTGGCCAGGACTGTCAGTCAAGGAATGTGAGTCCTCCTAGTCTTGGTGGCTATGCCATCCAGAGAGGCTTTCATGGGCACCTGAAATTTGCTAGAGCTGTGGAACACTTGTGAACAGAGGTCAGCTGCCACATTCTCAGCTGTGTGCAGCAAGGACATGGGAGGAGGTCACTCTTGGGACGCTATTGAGGTTTTTAACCTGCCAAGATCTGGGGCTTTGGAGACCTGAGGCGGTGTCCAGCTCTGATAGGTTGCCCTGTAGGCTCTGACCATGAGTTGTGGACTTCCGGTGACCTGAGAATCCAGTGTTTCTCACGTGGCTGTGGTATGAGTGTGCACAGAGGTGACACTGGCTGGGAATGGGATGGGGAGGGTTTGGTGTTGACTGTGTGGCCCACAGCATGAGGAGCCCATTGGAAGTGTGTGTGGGCTTTGTCTGGGTGGGTTTTCTCTTTAGACATCAGGTGTCCTTTGCCGTGCAGGTCGTGACCCTGCTGGAGGCTGCTCAGTGACTGTCGCGAGCTGGGTGCCTGGGTGAGGTGGCTGTGCAGGGTGTGGTCTAGCTCAGGCTCCTCCTCTTCCTAGGCTCTGGCTGCTGCAGTTTCCGTGTATTTCTGTGTCTCTCGTGGAGCCTAGGGACTCCTTCGCTTCAGCTTTCACAACACACTGTGGGCTCCACTGGGCCTCTAGTCTGACTCAGCTGGTCGCGGTTTAGAGGCTGGCCACGGGGTAAGAGTGCAGTGTGACTGGAGTTGGGGTATTGGGTCGGGAGGTCTTGTCTCAAAAGCCCTATACCCGAGCATACGTGTACTTGGTGCTGGGGGTCGAACCCCGGGCCTCACGTGTGCCGGGCAAGTGCTCTACCCCTGAGATGCATGTTCATTCCCCTGCCTTTTGCACCCTCCAAGCTGCCGCTTGTTCTGCAGGTTCCTTTCTGCTGTGCTGCACTCACCCGCGTGCCGCCCGACCAAGAGCTGTAGTGTGTTTGGGTCGCATCCTTTTTGGGCTCCGTGGAGATGTGGCTGCCTTCTAGTGAAGTCTGGGCAGGATGGCTGCTTCCTGTGGCATTGGTGGCCACAGAAAGGCCATGTGTCCTCCTTAGCCACCTCACTCTCTGCTTCCACTAATTCCCTACCAATGTGAATTAGGTGCTGGTACCCTTGAGTCCCTGGAGAAAAACTTGCTCCTGGGCTAAGTTGTCACCCCACTTAGTTCTCTGATACTTAAATCACTTGTACACTGTTGGCTCTTGAGTGTTGTCTGGAACTTAACTGCTCCTCTGTGTAAATTATGGTAACACATAGCACTAGCTGGGAGAGATCCGAAAGCCTGTGGTTGCTAGTGGAAACACGAACTGGGCAGCTGCCAGAAGACTGCTGCGACTGTTTTTGAGAGCATAGTTCTGTGGCCTGAGGCCCCATTGTGGCGCTGGATCCCTGCACCTCCATCCAGGCTCTGTGAGTGCAGAGAAGGGAGGTCAGGAAGTGAATGGAGTCTCAGAGGAACCACAGGAGCAGCAGGGAGGTGGTTTCAGTCCAGCAGTGCTGTAGCCGACATGGACAGCAGCAGCAGAGAAGGGAGTGGGCAGGGCCGAGTCGCCCATGTGCAGGGTGGGCTGGCAGTGGCTGAGTTACAAGGTGATGTCTCAGGCTTTCTTCCTGGGTAGGTGGGGAGGTGGTCTGAGCAGACGGGGCAGGGCCCATTCAGTGCTCAGACACCGAGTCTGGACATCTTTGGGGAGAGGCTGACTGTGGTCAGGCAGCAGCCCAGGGTTGGCAGAGGTCCAGCTGCAGTTCAAGGCTTGAGACCACCAGCACCCAGCTCTTGCCCCCTAGGGTGAGGAAGGCGTGAAGCCCACGATGCCTCATGATCCTTGCCTTGGTGTGAGGGGATCTGTTCTGTTGCTGGGTTTTTGTCTCTTTCTAGAAAGTAGTTGCTAAACTCTTAGCTTTTAGTCCTTAGTTTCTAGCTTTGGAGATACTGTCATGGTCCACGCTGTGTTTTCTGCCCTGTTGCGGTACGGCTGTTGTGGCCCACACTTACTCCTTGTGTGTGTCATCTCAAAAACAGTGGCTGAAGTAGTATGTGTGATAGTCAGACTTTGTAGAGTTGGATTTAGCCTCTGGCCTTAAAATTCCCCAACCTAGTATCTTGTCTTTTTCCTATACCAGTAGTACTTTTAAGAATGTCAGCCATTTATCCTGCAGTTGGAAGGATCTCACTGTTGTTAATTTTAGAATTGGGAAGACTTAAAATGTATTAATTAGGCTGGGCCTGGTGGCACTGGGAGACTGAGGCAGGAAGAGTGTGAGTTTGAGCTCAGCTTGAGCAACTTAGTCATTTAGCAAGACTCTCTCTCAAAATAAAAAGTATAAGGATTCAATCCTCGGTGCCACATGCTTTGCCAGCTCCACCCCTGGGCACGGTGTGGTGGCACACGCCTATAATCCCTGGGGAGGCTGAAAGCAGGAGGATCACTACGAGTCTGAACCACGTAGGAAGACCCTATACTAAATACATAAATGAAAAAATAAAAATAAAAAATAAAAAGTGTGCAGGTGGGAGATGTAGCGCAGCGAGAAGGCCAGGGATTTAACGGAGCTTTTTGGTCAGCCTTTTCCACAGCTGCATTTGAATGTTACTTGCTCAGTGCCTGACAAGAGGCGAGGAAGAGCACTTTCACTTGGTGTGGCGCTTGGCTCTGCTGCAGAGCTGTGAGCAACAACTCTGTGCCTTGCTGTGCCGCATCACGCTGACCTGGCTCCTGCCAGCCAGGTCTGCGCTCCTCATCCTGCGCTACTCTGATGAGGGAAGAGGGAAGCAGGGATGGACTTAGTCTGGCATAAAGTCTGATAATTGAATATTGGTGATTGGATTTTGGGGAAAATGTCAGTAATAATATAAATTTCCTATAACTGACTCAATCGAATAAGCGCATTTGCCACAACATAATCAGTCCTAATTTAACAATTAAGGTTTTAGGAAATTTTGAAAAACTCTGCAAGCCTTCAGATAAATGGCCAGGTATCACTGCCTCCAAAGTGACGTCTCTGTGAAGAAGGGGAGGTGAGCGTAATTGTAGTTTTCAGTTGCGTTCCTTTCACCTTTCCAACTAAGGGTTTACTTCTGAAGCAGTTGTACTTATGATCTGTGGATTTTTTTGTTTGTTCTTGGGACAGGGTCTTGGCCTAGTCCAGGCTCCTCTTGAACTCACTGTAGGGCCAGGCTGGCCTTGGGGTGATCCTCTTGCCTCAACCTGCCAAGTGCTGGGATTATAGGTGTGTGCCACCACATCTGGCACCTGTGGGTTTTAAGGCAATAAAATTTACAGGAGTTTTCTAGTCACCTGGTTAAAGATAAGAAGATAATGAAGATCAAAATGGACAAATGCTTAGCCTCAATTTCAGATTAGTGAGGTTTAACGGTTTTCCGTTACCTTAGCCAAAATTTTACTGATAAAAGCATGCTCTATATCTGTGGAAAAGACAAGTTCATTGGAATGGGAATATTTATTGTGGCCTTCCTTGTTTGATTTATGTTGACACTCAAGTTTCTAAAATTTTCTAAACTCAAATTACCTCAGGTCCACAGGGAAGAAAAATTCATTGTCTCTTCACTGTGAACTTTCTCCAGGAGTCTCTATCTTTCATGTACAGTAGAACAGAAAATAGTAGTTGAGCAAGTTTGTGGCAAAAGCATAAATAAAACTGTGGTTAGGATTGCTAAGAGACTAGTGCAATACTTTGCAAAGGCAAAGAAAGAAGACGCATTGTAAAATCCTCTGGGTCCCTCTGTCCTTCGTCCCTGTCTGTGTCCAGGATATTTAGGACAGGAGATCACTAACGTTTCCCATAGCAAGTGGCCCCCTTAGCTTATTATGTTCTCTGCTGTGTCCTGAAGTTTACTGGCACCTTTTGGGTTTCCCTCAACAGGGCAGTAACGCAAGGCCTGGGACACTCAGGTGGTTTCTCTGTTGTCCCCCAGCCATCACATGCCAAGGGCTGTGGTCTCTCAGTGCTTCAGTTTTGCCAGACTCCTGTGGCTCTAATGTGTGGTGGTCCAGGACCTGTGTCCCTTGGGGAAGACCTTGCCCTTCCATGGCAGGGCTGGGAGGCAGCCTGGCCCCGGCAAGGTGCGTGCCATCTGCTGACAGGTGTATGTGGTTCTCCATCAGGGACTGTGCCCTCGTGGTTCAGGACCCGTAGTCTCAGTTCCCTGATCCTTGGAGACTGGGTCTGGAGGTTCCTTCCAGCCTGTGGTTCTCTACAAAGAGTTTTAGCACTTTAGGTGACTAAAATGTTCTGCCTGCAGTCAGTTTAAGAATGTGATATATTCTGAGTAACATTTTGAGCATTCTTCTAAAATCATGATATATTTTGGGCCTGGGAGACAGCTCAGGGACAAAGTGCCTGCCTGGCAAGTGCAAGGTCCTGAGTTTGAGCCCCATTCCTCAGAAAAACCCCACAAAAACCCATGATATATTAACCATTTTTATTTTCTAATTACTTATGAAATTTTGTTTTGTTTTTCATAAATAAGTGTTTTAAATACTTTATTAATAATTATTAATACTATCTGCCTGTGTTAAAGTAAATTTAAAAAAGTATTTGAGACCAGATCCAAATCCAGAGGTGGCAATCTGGAGAGGGGTGCTGGTATTATGTAACTTCAAAGGACTCACAAAACCTTTTGCCACACTTGGTGCCTGGGCCCTGGCTACGGTGACATTTTCTTGGGCCACATACCCAGTGTTTTGATGCCTTTTTACCCTTCTCTAGTTTGTAGCAAATACAATAATTGAAGAACTTGCATTTGGGGTGAAACATGGGTACTCTGGTACAGAGAAACTCACTCTACATCAAGTAACTTCTGGGCATGAGTCCGAGCCCAGAATTGCTCGCTGAGGCCTTGCACCCTAAGCTTTGGGCTCAACGGTAGTGCAGTCAGGCCAAACTGGACCGCTTACCTTATCCGGAAGGGCTGAGGTTTTTGGTGAACAGTATTGTGTAAAATGGTTCCTTTTTATTAATATATGCATGCTTTGTGCATGAGTAGTATTTTTGTTATTCCTGTTGTTAAATCACTATATGATATAAGCAGTATGTGTTTTTATATATATCATTGTGTAAACTTAACAGATTATATGCAGTAATAATCTGTTTTACTGTAAAAAACTGAAATCACATTATTAACTTTTGTTTATATCCTAAGTGCTTTCCAATTGTGTCAGCATATCTTTTTCTGAGCAAGCTTAAAATTAAAATCACTAGGTTACTCCCTTTTTGCTTGGCCAGAAGAATTGGTAGTTGTTTAGACTTTCTATTTATTCAATTTCTTCAGTTGTCTCTTTTTCTTTATTCATGCTCCAGACAGATTTGTTTTTATTATTTTTAAAATGTCTGGCTTTGTTTTAGGCATTTGTTGGTACTTTAGTCTTGTACTAGAATGTGCACATTTTCATTTTTGTTAAGCAGCACAATGTGGATTTTGCTGTCCACCACCAGATGCATACCCCACTCCGTATTTGTGAACAGCAGCAGTGCATTTGGTGAGATGGAAAACTAAATGAGGAGTCAGTGCTAGGGCATTCCAAGAGGTTAGAGTGCACAGAAAAGGTGGGGAGGGGTTTAGTCATTGACCGTAGCTCAAGTACTGAACCTTTGTCTTCCAGATAAAAAATTAGGAGGGCTCAGTCCCCACCTGGGGGCAACGCCGAGGACCTTGTTCAGAGCTCAGCTCTGGAGATGACCCATGTGGCTGCCCCAGCCCTCCTGGATGACACAGGGACCCAAGGTACCTGTCAGTAATGGAGCTAGCAGGAATCTTCTTGGAGCAGACTAAAGCAGACAGCACAGAGGGCAGGCGGAGGTAGCTCCGGTCCTGCGCAGTAGACCGGAGGCAGCGAGTGAACTGTGGCCTGCTCCTAGTCAGTCTGTGTTCCCTGATGTCTTGACACTCCCAGGCAGTCTGTCACACTGCAGAAAACCAAGTGATAAATTCCCCAAGTTGGTGGCAAAGCCCTCGCCTCCCTGAGGGATTCTGAAGGTAGGATTGATGGTTGGCTTCGTTGTTCGCTCTTCCTTCAGTCAATATTATTGAGTACTTGCTGATTGAAACAAGAAAACATTGGCCCAGTAGGTCCTTTTGTAATTGATGTGCAGCTGGAGGGCTATAAGCTGGGCTGTGATACTCTCTCTGCCTGCACGCGGGAGTGTGAGCTGCTGGGAGGGCCTGGTGTGGGCCCCAGCTAAGCTTCTGCTCGCAGAGCTCTACAACCTGGCCCTCTGCGCTTGGACTTGGCCTGAGTTAGAGCTGGCTTCCTCTAGGGTGTAGGAACTGGATCTCAGACTCTCAAACACTGCTGGCTTCTTCTAGAGTCTAGAGCTCTCAGACGCAGGGAGGGTCACATGCCACGCAAATGTGCTCTGTATTTGAAGATGCCTGCATTTTGGCAAAGCCATGTTTTTGAGGAACTGAAATGTGTCATTGTGTCTTTTGGTGATCAGTACAGTTTTCTCCTGCATGCTTAAGCCTATAATCTATTTTTTTTGCACCTTTTTCAGGGACAGTGGTGGAGATTGAACCCAGGGCCTTTTGCTAAGCTCCATCCAGACCCCTTTGTTGTTTATTTTGAGGCAGGGTCTTGCCGAGTCATTGTGTCGCCGAGGCTGGTTGAGCTTCTGATCCTTCTGCGTTCCGGGTGGGTCCCACAGTGCCTGTCTGAGACTGTACTTTCTGTCCCTGGTGCTGGCTGGGCCCCCACAGCACAAGCACAGCAGAGGGAGTTTCTCGTTTGCTAGGGAAATTATTTCCCTCATCTGTGGGGCCACAGATTAGGTTACTTTTTGAGCCAGTCAAACAAAATATTGGAAAATATCCCAGTAAAACAAAAATGTCCCTCCTAGGCTGCTAAAAAGAAGGGCTGGACATTGGGTGTTGGTAAGTTGGTCAGTCTACGTGCATTAGTTATATGGCTGAGAGCCCGTCTGAGTCATCAGGAAGGGACACAGGATGCAGAAGTTTCCTGGCTTCAAGCTCCTGCGGTGTGGGTGGAGGAGTGGGTGAAGATTCCGACCCGGCGCTTTCACCATGGGTTTCTCCTGGCCTGGGGCTGAGGTCTTCTGCAGTGCATAGCAAGCAGCACTGAACTTGGGTACCCGTGAGGTGAGCGTCTGTGCATGTCTGTGGGCCAGAGCTGACATTGCTCCTAGGTAGCTTGTGAGTCTAAGGCCCATGCT
Source organism: Capromys pilorides (assembly GCA_004027915.1). Lineage (NCBI taxonomy): Eukaryota > Metazoa > Chordata > Mammalia > Rodentia > Capromyidae > Capromys > Capromys pilorides. The sequence goes on from PVKN010004076.1 coordinate 17,865, forward strand.
GCCACATTTTCTACCCTGCCTCCTAACTCCCATGGCTTGAGATCATGATGAGTCAGGAACATTTGCCTGAGAGAATTTTTTAACGTCTAGATGGACTCTCCAGTCTTTAGGCTTTGGGTTAACTTTTCCCACACAGTCTGAGAAAGGAGACAGAACACACATGGGGTAGCTCAATCCTGTGCCGCTCAACTCCTGAACATAAGAGAGACCTTTACTGATCATGCATCCGGCTAAGGAAACTGGAGCACACAGACCCCCACGGACCCCCACGGACCCCCATGGACCCCCATGGACCCACATGGACCCACACAAATGATTGAATAGCATGAGACACAGAACAGAACACGTACTTTCTTGATTAGTAGCATGTTATTTCCTGACTAGAAGAATGTGCGTTTGGTCACCCAGAAGACTCAGCAATGGATTTTTGTCATCTGAAGAATGAGGCCTATGATGCTTAAACTAAAGCTGTTATTCTAGAAGCAAGATGCACATTTCCTTTAGAACTGAAAGAGAGGGTCCAAAGTCACCATACACATTCAGGCCCCTTTGGAGCTGGGGAGATAGCTCGGCTGTCTGAGTGTCTGCCTGGCAAGCACAAGGTCCTGAGTTTGATCCCTGGTACTGTATACCATGCCATCCCTGAAACTGAACGTGGTGGCACACACCTGTAATCCCAGTGCTGGGAATGCTGAGATACGGAGGATCACTATAAATCCGAGCTGCGACCCTGTATTAAAAAAAAAAAAATACCCATTGGATGCAAGTGAGGAAGAAGTCGGGTGACGTGACCACTCTGGGCCACACTCCTCTTGAGGCGTGGGGCTGTGACATGCAGGTGACCCCTGTCAGCAGGGCCCTCCTGGAGCTCATTGTGTACAGGGTTAAATGGAGAGATTGTGAGGCTACCTGAAAACGGTAGTTTTAATTGTGAGAAGACTTACTCCACGATGCGTGTGGGGCAGCCTGCTCTGCTTGTTCGGGTGCTGGCTGGGTGTCTTCGTGGTTTGGCTTGTATGGAATAGCTGAGAGGTTGCCAGTGAGTTACCAAGAGTGCTCTTGACTGACAGAAAAGTGGATTCCAGCCTCACGAAATGCCCCCGAACAAGAGCCCATGGAGGAGTGGCTGAACATGCTTTAGGGACATGCACACATGTATTCTGTTCCAGTTACGGGAAAATCATGTGAGCTGCTGTGCTTGGTTTGAAGGTGCTTTCCTGCCCTGAAGGAACGGGCTATGGAGCTGTTCACAGACGCCTTGGAGGCCTGGTCTTTATGGAAACTGGGAATCTTCTCCCCAGCTGAGAGTTTTCTCACCTGTCGTGTTTCCTGGAAAGCCAGTTCTCTGCAGGCTTCGCTCCTTCTGTGGACCAGTCTCTGAGCAAGATCCATGTGTGGGACCATGCTGTGGCTGGACCCGGAGCATCGCTGTGGCTGCCGAGGGGCTTCCTGCCATCCGCGGTCCTAGCTGCGCCCTTCCAGCCTGGAGCTCGGGCAGGCTTTTCTCCAGCAGTGCTTGCATCTGCAGAGTGCGAGCATCTGTCCTTGGGGAGCTGAGGTGGGGCAGACCCGGATTCTGTCATGTGCAGCAGGTTCTCCTGTCGCCCTTGGCAGGTTATAAGTTTTGGAACAGCAGAGCACTCTCTGTAGAGCTTTCTAGGCACTGTTGGGAGTCACTTGCCAGGTGAAAGGAGGCTGGTGCTGAAGGTGAGTTTTGGTGACTGTGAAGGGCAGGAGAGCCCTTCACCCCTCCCTCAGGTTTGCTGAGATGGCAGCAGTGAGCAGGGTGGGGAGGGGTGGGGGACCCAGGCACAGCCAAGCTCCTCTCGAAGCTACCTGGGAACCGAACCCAAGCCTGAGATTTTCTCTCCACCATGTACCTCTGGACTAAGTCCAGAGACTATGATCATGTTTAGAAGCTGGAGTATTTGGATAAATTAGATGTTGTCCCAACCCTAGAATAAAGGCTGTCGTTATTATAACAACAACGACAGCAGAAATCCTGTAGTCTTCAGTTGTTTCTGGAAGGAGCCTGGTAGTTAGCATGCCGGTGGAGTGTGCCGCCGTCTCTGTTGTTTGTATTGCTGTTCCACTGCAGCCCCACTTGGGAGCCTGGTTTATTCTGATTGGAAATGTGATTTCGTGGAGACCTCTAAAAGGCCCCCCGGGACGCTTGGTTCTCTGTAGCCAGAGTTCGCCAAGCCTGTGTGAAATGCAGTGCTTGGCTTTCAGCAGCCCTGTGGTAGGAGCGACAGCTTACTGCGGTAGTTCAACTGCAGAGAAAACTGCGAGCAGCTACTTCAGGAAGAACGGGCCGGCCGAGGAGGGGATGCTTCCAGAGAGCAGGGACTCTGGGCTGATTAACAGGGCTCCTGGCCTTGTGTTTCAGGGACATTGGCGCTAGTTTGTAGGCTCCAGATGTGCCTGGAGGCCAGACATAGTTGGGTTGTGCTGTCCCGAGTGAGGAGCAAGCCCACGAGGCGGGCTTGGTTCTCGTGCTTTGTCCAGTTGCAGAGGACGAGAGAGAAGTGTGCAGTGGCCGTGGCCGGGCCCATCTCAGCTCGGGTCCTGTTGGTGACGGGGAAGTGAGAGCTTGGCTGGGGGCCAGGAGGAAAGCTCTTGGGTTCTGCCTTTCAGAAAGCCTGGCTGGGGGGCGGAGCATTTTCCAGCAACCTGGAGCTGGGCTGCCTGCTGCTCTGCTAACCCAAAACCACAGGAAAGGTGTGGGAGGACAGGGGTGCACCTCAAGTGGGGTGGGCATGAGATTGCCATGTGGGGAGGGCATCAGCGCCAGGCAGGCTCTCAGCCTGGCATTGTCTCTTATCTACCCAGGGGCTTGGGGTGGTTTGACTTTGCTCCCTGAAGACCTGACTCCTCTCCCTGCTTTTTTCTTTTCTCTTTCCCTTTTTCTCTCTGCTTCTGCCTCTGTCTCTTTGCCTCTCTGTCTCTCTGCCTCTCTCCCTGTCTCTGTCTGTCTGTCTGTCTGTCTCTGTCTCTCTCCATCTCTCTGTCTCTCTGTCTCTGTAGCACTGCAGGTAGAAACCAGGCCTTTGCACTGAGCTGCTTCTCTAGCACATTTTTAATTTTTTATTTGGAGACTTGGTTTCACTAAATTACCCACATTTTGCTCAAAATTGTAGTCCTCCTGCCTCAGCCTCCCAGAGGGCTAGGATTCAGGTGTGTACCACCATGACATGCTAAGACTTTGCTTTAAATGTATGAAAAGCAGTTATTTTATGTATGAATTAAATGTTTTGTTTTATTTTTTAAATGCATCTCATATTTTTATTTTATTTTTTAAGAACTTATTTACTTATTTTTATATTTTAGGGAAGGGTCTATAGGGTATTCAGGGTCTCATTACTAGATCAGTCGGACTCATAGTGATCCACCTGTGATAGCCTCCCAAGAGCTGGGATTATGAATTGAATATTTTAAACTAATTCCCTTTCCCTTTTTTCCCCTGAAGAGAAGAGAAGCTAAAAACCTAAAATAGAGTTCTTTTGCAAATGGAGAGCACATGGATTGCTGTACGAATTTCTTGACAAAAAGAGATTGGATAGGTGTGGTGCTCAAGGTCAAAGAAGTAGTTCTGATAGCTTGGCGAACAAGCTATGGCTGAAGGACTTGGTGTAAATGGATTGTGGAGAGGCCCAGGAGCTGTGCAGGATCCACACTTGAAGTGTTGGAAGTGCTGTTGCCCGGAGGAAGGCACTGTGTCGGTTATGGGGGGTGACCAGTGGAGAGGGGCTGAAAAAGTCCCGCCCCGTGCTGGGTGGGGATAAGTCTTGGGCCAGGATCTAAGGGGAGGTGGCTGCCTGCCATAGTCCTGGGTGCCCAGGACCTGCGGTGGCTGCAGGACCACAAATCACTTCTGCCTGAAGGTGACTCGACCGTCTGGTGTTGTGATTGAACTTGGGCAAGGCAGAAGAGGAGGCAGACCAGGGAGGATCAGATGCCCTCCAGGCCCTCCACATGGGCAGCGTGTGGATGGGACTGTGCTGGTGTCAGCGATGGGCTGGCCTTCTGTGCAGAAGTGGCGTCAAGGCCAGGCCTGGCCAGGTTGTTTCAGAAAGCATGCTGCCTGGGGGCATTGGCGGCCACCGGCACTGGTTGAAGCCAAGGATTCCCTCTCTGCCTTCACCGCAGCTCCTGCAGGTTTCTCCGTGCAGGCTCTGGACACGGCCCTGTTGTTGCTTCCTCCTGTCTCCTCCTCCAAGAGCTGCGTTCTAGCAGCAGGTCACGTGGGAGGAGAACTGTTGTGCCAGGGCTTACAGGGAGCACTAAGGGTCCCTGAGGTGAGGAAGGATGACTGGGCCAGGAGCACAGGAGCCCTGTGAGGGAGGCACAAGTGCAGCCTGGGGCTCCACCTGCCCTGTGGGCCTGGTGGCAGGGAGAGCTGCCACACTGTGTTTTGCAAACTTGTTCTATTGATATATTACATAATGCTGCCGCATAGCTCAGAAGTAAAAGCAGTTATTAAAAGGCATTCACCCAAAAGTTGACTGCTATCTATTCTGTCTTTTCAGTCCTATTAGTTTTCCATGTATCTTTCTGGAATTCCTGTGTGTATTTTTAGACAAATTTGAAAATGCTGTTAAGTCACTGCCCCTCATTTACTGAAAGCCTTCAAATCCATTTTCCTGCATGTGCTTCTGCTTCTTGATGAGTTTGGGACCCTTCCCCAGTCCATAGAAACCTTCCTTACTCTCAGTCTCTTCCTCCCTGCCTTGTCTGGTTTTCCATTTAATTTTTGAACCATAATTGAATTAAACAGGTCTCTGTTAAGGATGTTAGATTTATGTTATTCTTTGTATCCAGTTGTCCCCCTGAAGCCTCATGTAGTCACTGGGGCGGCTTCTAGAATTTGTGGTGAATTCATCATCTAGTGCTGGGCTTATGGATGTGGGAGGTGCTACTCCCACCCCGGGGTGGAGGGCCTGCGTGCAAGGTAAGGAGGGGAGAGAGGCTTGCAACGAGCCACAGCTGCTGCGCCTCCCTTTGCAATATGTAAATGAAAAACTAAAGAAAGAAAAGTGAAGTGAAGGAGGAAGCAGCGACAGGGCCGTGTCCTCCCTTTGCTCTTTCCGCTGCCCTGAATGGCTGCCCTCTCCCATGTGCCACTCTGCCTTGGAGCCAGCCAAGGGTGGACTGAAACCTCCACTAACTGCGAGCTAAATAAACCTTTTCTTCCTGAATTTTAGGTATTTGGTATTTTGTCTCAGCAATGAGAGAAAAGTAACCAGGGCCATTTATTTCCAAAACTTGCATTTATTTTCTTTGGTGCTGGAAATTGAACTCAGGGCCTTGAGGTTGCCAGGCAGGTGCTGTGCCACTGAGATACATCCTCGGCCCTGAATCTTGCTTTTACCAACAAACTACAATTGAAAATGTGTTTTGTTCCTCTTCACTTCGCTTTTCTTTCTTTAGTTTTGCATTTACATACTTGGTATAGGGTCTCAGTGTGCAGCTCAAACTTGTAGCGATCCTCCTGTTTTCAGCCTCCCAAGAGCTGGGATTACAGGTGCGCCACCATGTCCAGTCTCAATTGTTGTCTCATTATACCCTGGAGGCAGGGTTGGCACAGCAGGCCTGGGGATCAAACCCGTGGCCCCTGCACTTGCTTGCAGCTGCTTTAATCCATTGAGCTATTTGGCTGCCCCCTTCTTTTAAAAAAAATCATAATATTGATCTTCCTGGCCTTTGAGAGAGTGAACACAGTTCTCTTTTTTTCTTCATTTCAGTTCACAACATGCAAGCATACTCTTACGACAGATGCCCAGAACTGCAGGGCCAGGTCTGACTGTGGTGGCAAGGGTGGGAGTCCTCGGAGATCCTAGGCTGAGCCCATCCCTGAGGTGCAACACTTGAGCCTCACAGGTGTGGGTGGGCTGTGTGGCCGCACTTCCTAAGTTTCCGCAGTCTGGTAGGTGAAAAGCGTGTCTGGATGTAGCTTAACGTGCACTTGTCCCATTAGGAAGGAGGCTGTGTCCACGACCCTTAGGAGCCGCCTGTGTTCTCAAGCACTTTACTGAGAAGATAGACTTCGTGGTAAAACTTACATATACTGTTTCAACATTTCTTATACATTTGTTCTGAAATTTGTTTTTGAAATTTATTTGGCCATATTTATCAATCTTTTGTGGTTTCTGGACTTGAGGTTATAGGGAGGAATTTCCAACATTGATATAGGGACTGTGTTTAAGGTTAGCTGTGCTTGTAGATACTGTTGGCTTCTGTTTCTGAGGTTCTGGATCAGTGGAGCTAACACATATTACCCAGGTTATATTTGGGTTTTGTTTCACATTCTTTCTCCTGGCCTTACTTAAAGCAGTGAGGTTTATGCACTAAGTTTCCACTTGCTGTACCTGGAAGAGGCTGTGGTTGCCGGGAAGGAAGCGCTGGGCAGGTTCTCGAGAAGTGGGGGTTCTCCATAGGCCTGGTCTTGCCTTGGCTGGCTGGCTGGCTGGCTGGCTGGGAGCTGGTGCGGGAGGCAGGAGTCGCTCTCTGAGGCACAGGTTCCAGCAGCACATGTCCTGCACGTGGCCTGGCCATCATGGTGTAGACGAGGATGAGGCTCTGCTGAATGTTGGATCCCAGCTGGCTGTTTCTTGTGCATTCTGGTTCCGGTTTCTCCTCTAGTCATTGTTAGGTGTGCTAAGCCTGTTGCATGCATTGTTAGAGAACTGCGTTTCTCTCTGAGTTAACAGAAGCCTTGGGGGTCAGTTTGTGGAAAGGAGTCCCATGGGGTTACAGCAGCCCCTCTCCTGTGGGCTCTGCAGTTCCCTGTCCCTCTCCCCCGGACAGGGTCCCATCGTACTGTTTCCCAGGCTGGCCTCAAGCTCCTGGGCCCAAGTGACCCTCCTGTCTTGGCCTGCACAGGAGCTGAGAGCACAGGTACTTCTGCAGCCCTGAGACGATGTTGAAGACCTCAGAAAGAAATAACGTCTTCTTTAAAAAATAAGACCAGTAAACAGCTACCCCTCAGCAGCACCAGGAAGTGAGGTTCATTCTGAAAACTGTTTACTTGAACCATGGTCACCTAAAATACAGTCTCCTGTGGACTGGATGCAATTCAGAGCCCCTGGGGCAAACTTCCTCACTTGCAGTCAGTATCCTCTGTGACAGGGACGGTGAGCCTTTCAGAGCTTTCGTGGTACCAGCAGCTGGCTGCGACACGCGGGCCATAGGTCGCCTCCACTGCTCTAGGACGTTTGCTGGGTCATCCAGACTGTTGGGAGGCAGGCGAGAAGGGTCGTGCTTGTGTTAGGTTGCAGTCAGTTCTGAGCTCCCTTTCCAGCATAGCCAGTGCCCACGCAGCACTGCCGGTTGGTGTGAAGAGCTGACAGGGCTTCAGCGACCATCAGAGGCACCTCAAGCTGTCCTGGCTGCTGGAGGGCGGAGCTGAGGTCCCAGCTGTCTGTGGGCAGGGACTTTGCCCTGGTGGGCAGTGGGCCCTGGGCCCCAGCCCTGGCTCCTCCCCGTGGCCTCTCCTGTACTTTTCCATACGAAGTGCACTTCTTAATCTTTCACGGCTGTTCTTTCTTTAATTTTTTTCCTATGTTGTAAGGACTTTGAGGACAGTGTCTAGCACTTTTCCCTTTACCCGCAGAGTGTGCCCCTTAGCCCTTGTGGGTCTAGCATTGTGAGCATCCCCGGCAACCACCACCCTTGGCGCATGAACTCTGTGATTTCTTTCTACGGCAGTCTGAGCCCAGTCAATTGGTGGCTAAGGTTGCCTGGCATGGCTGGCAGGGACTTCCAGTGTGATGGCGAGATGTACACGATACTGGCCGAAGGATTTGGTAGATGCTCTTTTGAGCAAAGAAGTTCTCTTTTGATCCTAGTCTTGTGCTAATGGGTTGAGTTTTGTTCCATGTGAAATTTTTAAAGTTGGTGAATGTAGCCCATTTACGTTATTGGTATGGCAATTTGTCTAAGTTCTGTCACATTTTGTTTTTTGTTTTTTAGAATTTTCTTTAAGCCTTTTCACTGGGTGCTCTGTGATTTACATGTACTTCAGTGTTTTACTCTGTCTTACTGCTACTTGTGCCTATTTTAATGTTTTATTTTTGATGTTTTAGATGCTTGTGGGTTTTTTTTTTTTTTTTAGTGTATTTGGTACAGGGTCTCACTAGGCAGCTCAGGCTCGTAGTGATCCTCCTGTTTTCAGCCTCCCCATGGCTGGGATTACAGATGTGTGCCACCATGTTCAGTCTCAGTGTGGGGCCAGGGATCAAACTCCACTCCCTGTGCTTGCCTAAGCAGGCACTTAGTCCGCTGAACTTTTTCTTTTTCTTTTTGTATTAGTTCAGGGTCTCCAGGGTCTTACTACGTAGATTGGACTTGTAGTGATCCTCCTATTTTCAATCTCCTAAATGCTGGGATTACAGGTGCGTGCCACCAAGCTCAGTCTCAATTGCAATGTCAGTGTGCCCTGAGGGCAGGGCCAGCACAGCACACTGGGGATTGAAACCCCATCCCTGTGTTTGCCTCAGCAGTGCTTTAATCTGCTGAGCTATTTGGCTGGCCCTCTGCTGAGCTATCTTGCCAGCCCCTTTTTGATTACAACTTTATGAAACACCATGGGTGCTCCATGTTGGGTTCCTGCTGGAGGGAGTTCTTGTCCTGGTTGGTGACCTCAGCCATGTCCCTGTCTGCTTCACCTGTCCCCTCTGCCCTTTGCTATTTCTCTTGAGCACTTCGTATTCTCTTATTGCTGTTTATCTTCAGACTGCTCAGCATGCTAATGCATGCTACTCTTTTATCAGGTTTGCATGATACCTTTTTGTTGAGTGCTGGGGGTTGGGCCAGGGGCTCGTGCATGCTAATCATGTGCTGGTCTACTGAGCTGCATCCCGGTCCCTGGGGAGAGCTTTGGATTCTTGGCCAGGAGGCCTGAGGTACACAGGGATATTACCCTGCCTCCTGACTTGTTTGTTTTTCTGAGTTATTCCATTTTTACAGCATCATGCAGTCTTGCGTTTAGACTTGGTTTGCTGTTTTAATTATTTTCATTGTTTTATTTTAGACTTGCTTGCCAATTCCTTTGCCTTGTTTTTCTCTTTTTTAGAAAAACTCTCTCTCTCTCTCTCTCTCTCTCTCTCTCTCTCTCTCTCTTTGCCTAAGCAGGACCCTGCACCTGCCATTCTACTGAGCTATCTCCCAGGACCTCTTTGCTTTATTTTTCTGATTGTCTCTTGGAGTTTGGAGACAGTGGGACTCGAGCATGGGTATACCTCCAGCGTATCTTTGTGGTCTTTACACTTGAAAGAGGGCCTGGCTCAATATGAAACCTTTGGGTCACATTGTGTTTGATTAAGTACTCTATTAATTTGTGGTGTGGAAAGTCACTGTGAGGCAAGAGTAGGTCTTCTGAATTTATTTTCCTCTAACAAGTGACTTGATTTCTTTTTCTTTGTGACTGGATACCCAAGGAGTTATTCCTTCAAGGAGTTATTCCTTGTGCTTGAATGAACCCAGGGCCTCTGTCTTGCTAGACAGGTGCTATACCTCTGGGCTACCTGCCCAACCTGGTAGCATCACCGTAGTGTTTATTACTTTTTATTTATTTTAATATGTTTTACTGTAAAACATATATTATAGTAAATTCATAGTTTGAACAGTTTCCAAGTGTACAGCTTCATGTCATTAAGCGCACTGGTGTGATTGTGCAACTGTCTTCGCCATCTGTCTCTGGAAGTTTTTTTCTTCCCACATCAGCAATGCACAGGTTTCCAGTTAGTTCCCCACATTTCCTTAGGAATCTGTCATTCAGGAGTGATAGTTTAATCTTGCCCAATTTAGAAAACTTGACATGCAGGTTGTATCTGTTGTCTTTTCCGCAACTCTCATTTGTTAGAGACCTGGTGACTACAGTTTCCTCCCTCTGATTTGACTGGTTACACACTCGGAATAACAGCTGAGCTATTGCTCTGTCTTTCTGTACGTGGGTAGCTCTATTTAGTGTTACCTAAAATTTGGTCTCTTTGGCAAGTCTTTTGCTTTTTTGAGACAGGGTCTCACTATGCAGTTCAGGCTGGCCTTGAGCTCACTTTTGTAGCCCAAGTTCGTCTCGAAGTCACACCAATCCTCCTTCCTCAGCCTCTCGAGTGCTGGAATTACAGGCGTGTGCCACCATGCCTGGCCACTTTGGCAAGTCTTGAAGTGGTATATTTTTTACCGGGAGGCATGTGATATCTGATAATCAGTGTTTGTTTTAATGCTATTTTCTAGCTACATTAATTCATTGGGAGCTATGATCTGGCCACTTTGTATCTCTGTTTGCTTGCTTTTGCATACCAGCCTGAGATGCTCCCCTTTGTTGCCCTTTGGTTACTTGTTGCTGTGGTTCATATACACCTTGATGTTCCTTTCAGCCACTAGGTTTCGTGTCATCCTCTAAAGATGGCACATTCAGTTTTTAAGTATAGTTTTTTTTGTATTTTAGGGAAGGGTCTACAGAGTATTTAGGGTCTCACTACTAGAACAGACTTGTAGTGATGCGCCTGTTGACAGCCTCCCAAGGGCCAGGATTACAGTTGGTTGCGCCACCACGCCCAGTCTCAGTTGCAGCCTCAGTGTGCCCTGGGGGTGGGGCCAGCACAGCAGGCCCAGGATTGAACCCTGCGCCTGCTTGCAGGTGCTTCAATCCGCTTACCTATTTGGCTGGCCCCTTACATACAATTATGAAGTCAAGAATTTTTAGGATACTTGGGTTTTGGTCCATCACGTTGTTGCTTCTATCATTAGCATGTCGTCATTATCAAACCTCAAGTTGTCCCGTTCTTGGCCAGTGGAAACCTCTTCCAGTTGCTTCCTCTGTCCCTTTTCCTGATAGCGGCGTCTGATGCCTCCCGCTGTTATGCTGGTGAGCCCCAGACTCGGCTTCTCTTTTTCTTGCGCCAGACCTGGAGTCAGCTGTCTTCCCAGGATTTGGTTTCTTGTCATGAGAACTGCACTTCAGGAGCACAGTTCGAGTACTGGGAGGGCATGTGTGCTGTGAGTGGGAGAGAATGAGGTGGTTTCTCGTAAGTTAAAACATTTTGTGCATTTATATTGATATATCTAATTCAGTGGTAGTTACTGTTTTGTTTTGTTTTTCTGTGTGTGTGTGAACTTGTCTATGTTCTGCTTGTCTCCTATCTCCCTTGAAAATCCTAGTTTTCCAGGCCCTGAGTGATGTTGGTTAGACTTTCGTTTTACTTGTTTACTTTATCCAATTTTGCAACAGTTAAAGAAAAACATTAATGCTGTGACCACCAATTATGACTGCTAGAAATCGCTTATGCCACAGGAAGGAAGATTCTAACCTTGGCCTCTTTGAATTTTTTAGTAATTGACATTTAGAATGATGGCTTATCCTATTTCCAGTTGGAAAAAATAAACTGTAGTAGAATCATAATTCAGAAAGCTGTTGGAAGGCTAGAGGAATCAGCTAGCATAAATAAGGTGAAACGTAGCAAGGGCGAACATTTGGCGCAGAGACTAAGTTATATAATTTTAGGGTGGTAAAATAAAATAGTCTTTTTTTTTTTGTGGGACCGAGGTTCGAACTCACAACCTTACACTTGCCATGCGGGCACTTGTGCCATGGAGCTATCTCCCTGGCCCCAAAAAAGTCTTTCTATGGTAGCTTCCTGTCACTGTATTGAATACCTGAGTGACTCAGATAAAATGCGTATTTTGGGTTACAGTTTTGGAGGTGTCAGGCCATCGGTGACTGGCCCATTGCTTCTGAGCCCACTGCGAGGAAGTGTATGCTGCTGGGAACACTTCAGAGGTATGTCCTGGCTCACCTCAAGGGCAAGGCATGGAAGAGGATCAGAGAGGCCGGAGACATACTGTCCCCTTCAAGGGGCTTTCCCATGACCTGAAGTCTCCCACCAGCTCTGCTATCTAAAGATTCTGCCATTTTCCAGAAATGCCATGTGCTGCTGAGCCTTCAATATACAGGCCTTTGGGGATATTTAAAGTGCAGATTGTAGCACTCTGTGTGGGGACAGGGGCAGTAGGAAGGCAAAAGATAGCACAACAGGGCTGGGGAGATAGGGCACAGGTCTAAGCGTCCACCTGGCAAGCACAAGGACCAGAGTTCATTCCTGGCCCTGTGTGCCTTGGCTCATGCCTGTAACCCCGGCACTTTGGAGTTTGAGACAGGAAGATCACTGCAAGTTTGAGACCAGCCTGGGGGCTACAAAAGTGAGCACAAGGCCAACCTGATAGGTTGATAGGAAAACCCTGATCAAAAACCTACCAAAAACAAAAAAACCAAACCAAACCAAAACCAAACCTACAACAGAAAGCTGTGATGGACACCAAGAATAAGAGGCCACTGAAAACAAAATCTCAAGACTGGGTTTTCAGAAGTGTCTCTATTGGTGAGGGGCATTGCTTTGTGGAATCCCATACCAGCCAGACCAGGCCTTTGTTCAGTTTTAGGGTTGTATGAAGAGTGGAACTCTAGGAGCTCCAGTGGCCAAGAATCTGGACATTGTATCCATCATGCTGAGGGTTTCCGGGATAGAAGCAGCTCCACAGTTATGAGATAAAGGCCCTCAAGTTAGCAGAGGGCTTGTCCAAAGAGGAATGGGAGTTGATGCTGTGACCTTACCCCTGTGGCCTATGGGTTCAGGGTCTGGGAGGCAAGATCCTGTGGTCTCAGAAGAAGGTGGCTTCTGGTGGCTGAATTATCAACAGTGAGAGGCGATACTGGTCAATCCCCGAGCTTCCTGACCTCAGCAAGCTTCCAGGTGTGTGGCACACACCTGCGATTCCAGCACTTGGGAGGCTGAGGTAAGAGGAGCCCTGTGAGTTTGCGGCCAGCCTGAACTACATAGAAAGATCCTATCTCACCCCCCTCCAAACCCAAAAACACCACAAGCAAAACCACCAACCAGCCAACCAAATAATTCAACAAATAAGAAAGTAAAGCTACACTGTTAACTGCTGACTCTAATACTCTTACTGTTCTGTTTGCTGTGTAATAACAAGGAAGGAACTGAATCTTTTTGGTAGTGGAGTAATATGGCTATCATATTATGTCACATTTTGGGTTAGTTAGATGTGAACGCTCTCATGTTGGTGTTGATCAGAAAGACTCTCCCTGACCCTGACGCCCTGCGCCTGCTGCGTCTGGCACACACTGGTCCTTGCGTTGTGGTGGTGACTGAGCTGTTGTCCTGCTGGCTTTCTCTATGATGGCACAGCTGGACCATGCATCTCAGCTGTGTCCTTGCAGCCAGCAACTGTGAGGCCAGGCCTTAGCTGGAGGCTGATTTGTTTTCTTTCCAGACACCTCTGGCTTGGAGAGTAATGTGATCCAAGTATTTCTACCTCTGGTGGCACACAGTGACAGGAGCTGTAGGTGGGCCAGAGGCAGGAGGCTGTTGGGGTTCACGATGCCACAAGGCTTGAAGGACGATCTCCCGCCAACAGCAAGCGTGATACCCAAGATCCCTGCTAGCTGCACCCCAGCCTGGACCCAGCCGCCAGCTTCCTGCAGGCCTCTTCTCTTGTTATCAGTGGCTAGGACATAATGTTTCTGAGGCAGTTTGGAAACAAATAGAGTAAAATAGCCTGTAGCATGAGCTGTCTGCCCAAAGAGAGGCAGTAATGGAGTTGCAGACACAAGATAAATGGACTTGACAAGAGGCCCACGTTACGCTGTGCGTGCTGATCCTTTGCAGATATTGCTGTCAGTGCCGCTGCCACTGTCACTGCGTGTCTATCTGGTGATCCTAGGCCTCCACACGTGTCAGTGCTGAAGGGTGTCAGGAACATGAGAGAAGAGCCCTGTGGTTTTAGGTTGTGACGTTTCGAGGTTATACATAGTCATGAACAGTCAGAAAAGGACATGACTACATGGCGTCTTCAGTTACTCTTCTCTTGTTGCCAGCACAAAGTACCCAACACCCAAATCAAGGAAGGAAAGGTTTATTTAGCTCACAGTTTGTGGAGATTTCAGTCCATACTCAGTTGGCTCTGAGGCTGAGTGGCACAAGGGAGAGGGCAGCAGCTCATGGCTGTGGAGGACAGCAAACAGCAAAGGGAGGAGCAGCCATGGCAGCAGCAGCAGAGGCAGAGAGTAAGCCTCTCCTTTCTTTATACCTGCCCTAGGGTGGGTGTAGCCCTCACACCAATAATCCCAGCAGCACTTATGCCCCGAATCCTAGCATTAGATCATGAATTAATCATAACCTCTAGAAGTCTGCCCCACGAGTACATGAGGACTGGGGGGCAGCTAGACACAAAGCATAACACATGGATTTTCCAGTTTTCGCTTTCGTTGTAGTGGCCATTTGAATTCTGTTGTGAAGGGGCTAGGAGATAGCTCAGGAGAATAAGGGCTTGCCCGGCAAGGGCCTGAATTCATTCCCCGGTTCAAAAAAAACCTGTGAAGATAATTTAACTTTAAAAAGTTTCCATTATCATTTTTTAAAAGGTAGGAAAGGCTGGTGGTGAGTTGCAGTTTGGGAGCTGGATGCCACTCACCAGAAGTCTCTCACTGGAGTGGGGATGTGAAGGGAAGACAGGTACCCTCCTGTGGTGTGCTCAGGTTGGTGGCGTCTGTCCCACCTTTTCCCCTTCGTTTGTTTGTTTTAATTAATTTTAATGAGAAAGAAATAACCATGAGACAGTTTCAAAACAGGTTAGAAGAACAATTACAATAATACATTGCATATTATTGTATTTGTAGTAGTTATTCAGAGTACAAGATGCAGACATGATATCTTGTCTAAACACTATTACTACAAATCTTCTCATTGAACTAAGAGAAAGTAGCTGTATATCTATTCTAACTATTTTGTGTATATATATGTATGTATATGTACATATGTATATATGTATGTGTATATACATATATGTATATATATATATTTTTTTTTTTCACTACAAAATGGTCCTTCATTTATATCCCCCTTTTTTGTTTTGTCAGAGATGCGTGTTCCGTTGCCATTCAGATATTGTAGGCGTGTGAATTCAGCCAAATAACCCAATGTAGTCCAGTAGTCCATAATAGTAGTGGGTTATCAGCACGACTGGCCATGTCAGAAGTTGTTCACTTGAGCCTTTTGTCTTGTTATCTCCACAGTTCCCTTTGTCCTCAGAGGAGCAGGCCAGGTGGGGAGAAGCTGCATATAAAATCCCCACCAGACTTAGCTTTAAGAATTGACTCTTTAAAAGGAGGCCGATGTGAAGATTTACACAAGCCGTTGAGCGTGGCTGTGTGTAGTGTCCCCCGCAGAGGGAGGGCGTGGTCAGTAGCCCATTGTGGCATGAACAGCACTAGGTTTCAGGTGGGAGGAGAATGCCACAGTAGCTGAGACACTGTTCGGGATGAAACAGGAGACATAGGAATGAACGCGGGCACTTGCAGCACTCTTATTTTGACAAAATACTGTGCCACTCTTGTGTATGTTTCCAAAAGAACCGAAGAAGCGCGGTACTGATAATGCAGCCCAGGCTGGTCGCAGTGCTTAGCACAGCAGCTGAGCTACGGAAACAGCCCAGATACTTCTGAGCAGATGAATGGATGCAAAATGTGTTATGTGTGTACTCTGGAATATTTTTCAGCTGAAAAATTCCATCATTTCAGGGAAAGGGGTGGGATTGGAGCCCAGCATGGTAAATGAGATAGTCAGGAATTTCAATTTCCAGAGCCATACAAACAAAAGTTCAGTATTGTGTGTTTTCTCTTATGTGAGAAACGTAAAATGTAAGTTAATAAATGAATAAAATGGAGGAGAACTGCAAGGAACTAGAAGACAGTTAAGCTGGAGATGGGGCTCACGGAGGGGGACGAAGATGGGGACAGGGTGTAGAGGGCTTGGAAGAGGTTGAGGTACCTGGCACGCACGCATGCACCCCTTCCCGGAATGTATAATAGAAACAAGCACGGGGGAGGGAGGGCCGTGAAGGGAGCCGTGTCATGCGCACGAATCAACTCTGCACAGGGAATGCGAGTGTTGTGCATTGCAGACATGTACTGACAAAAGTGAAAATGTCTATAGACCGAGTAAATAAGTGAGCAAGCCCCCTGCCCACTAGCAAGACCCTGGATGTGGCCTTCAGATGCTCACCCCTAGGACGCTTTGATAGCAAGCTTGCTTTGTAAATCATTGTGATGCATACAGTTTACCAGCATTTTGGTGATGATTTTGAGAAGCGTGCTTGTCTCTCTTTAGACACTCCACATGCTTGCCATGCACCCATGTGGGGTGGCTCTGTGGCTGTGTGTGTGTGACCCTAGTCCGGCCAGCTTCTGAGTCCCCTGCTGGGTGACCAGAATGCGGACACCTTGCTGGGCCTCTGCCCTCTATTGTTTCCTCCAAGAGTGCCATCATCTCTTGGGAGCCCGGTAACACTGTTGGGTATGGTTATGGTGGGCGAGGTGGCACCAGCCCTGAGCAGGGGCTGCCATACCAGCCTGCAGGCCAGGAGTCCCTGAGCATGTTCTCTGCCAGGGCTGCTGTCTCTGAGCAGGGTGCCAGCTGTACACTGTGCTGCCCAGCTGGGCAGAATAGCCTTGCAGCAGAGATAGCTGCTTGCTGTGGCTCCTGGCTCCTGCAGGCATGAGGCTTGGCACTGGTGGGGAGGCCGACACACCGATGACTTCACCCCGGATGCGCGCGTGGGTACAGTGTGAGCAGCGGTGTGAGGAGAGCCGCTGGCCGAACTTATCGGGGGTCCTTTGCCCTGACCCTGGCTTCCAGGTAAAGGTACTGTGCAGTTTGGTTAGGGTCAGAGTTCTTTCTTCATGGAAAATACTGTTCATTTTCTCGTCCTGGGGTCAGAATTATGCTTCTATGGAGTTGCATCAGCGATCTTATT
>PVKN010004077.1:9288-20337 GCA_004027915.1 Capromys pilorides
TATATATATATATATATATATATATATATATATATATATATATATATATATAAGAGAGAGAGAGATCACAGGGAAGGTGCTAAAGCAAAACTAGGATGAAAAATATGAGGCATGGAAAACAAAAGTAGTTTTATTCTTTTTTGTGTTTATTTATTTCATACAGGTCTCAGCAGCTTCAGCTCATAGTGATCTGCCTGTCGCAGTCTCCCCAGCTCTGGGATTATAGGTGTGCATACCACACCCAGTTTGGGCACAGCACGGTGAGCCCAGGTTCTGGGGCTGGCATGGCATGTAGTGCTGAGGATTGAACCTGAGTCCTTGCTCTTGCCAGGCAGGCGCTTAAACCGCTGAGCTATCTTCCCAACCCTTGAGTTTTATTTTTGATCACTTTAGTGGTCAATAATTTTATTTAATCCTTCAGGAATGGCATCTCATTTAATGATTCCAACAGCTATGTTAGGGAATTGGCATTATCGTTCTATTACAAATGAAAAAAAAAATGTCAGACTTGGGGTAGGGATATAGCTCAGCGACACAGTGCCTGCTTGGCAATTGCAAGGTCCTGAGTTCAATTTCCAGTACTAAAATAAAATATTAGACTTAGAAGATACAACTAATTTCAGTAAGTAGAGGGCAGGATTCCAACCAAGGTCTAACAACAAAGGTAATGCATTTTCCTTACTTAGTAAAACACAGAATAAGATAAGACCAAAGAATAAAAAGTGCAGGCCTCCAATGAGGTGGGGACAGAGGACACAGGAAGGGCTGTGCTGATATCTTTATGACCTTAGGTCTGGGAATGTGTCCCCAGCGAGGGCGGCTGCACAGGATTCAAATACTGAGCTGGAGATCTTCACTGTATGCTTGATTTCTAGGTGGAACAGCTCTGGCAAGTATATAAGCTTTCCCAAAGTGATAACTTAAAAATTTAATATCATTTTCAATTGAAATAATACTTTCAAAACTGTATGAGGCACCATTAATAAGTTGTATGCATCTATTGGACAATAGAACATATCTATCGCCTCATTTACCTATGATTTTTATTGAGACACTTGAAATTTAGTCCCTTATTTATTTTGAAAATTATAATACTACATGGTTATTGATTACAGTCACCCTGTTGTGCAATAGATCCTAAAAGATTCATTTTCCTGTTTAGATGAAATTCATTCACCTTTTTCCCCTCACTTCCAATGCATACCTCCAGTCTCTGGTAACTGTTATCTATTTTCTGTTCATATGAGTTAAACTTCTTAAATGCAACATGTAAATGAGGCCTCAAAGAAGCTGACAAGGATATGACAAGGGTACATTTACATACCTCTGTCTATTGTAGAATAGTTAAAATATAAAACCAACCTAAGTGTCTATCCTGACTTGACTATCCTCACTATCCTGATTGTATAAAGAAAATATGTCTATATTTATATCTATGTCTATAATTATTCAGTTTAAAACAAAAGAAACACCTAGTCATTTGGATGACATGATACATCTCCAGAACACTAGGTTTAATGAAGTAGACCAGATGTAGACATAAACACCCTATTGTGTTCAAGTTAAGTCCTGCTGCCATGCCCATTGATATAGGATGTATGTAATGGCTAATTTAGGTTAAACTGAGAAAAGCCTGTGGAATTACTAAAGTACTCTTCTGCATGCATCTGTGGAGCATGGAATGAATGTGGGCTAGTGCATGGAAAACTGAGCCAGACTTGTCGTGAAAGTGGGAGGCAGCACCTGTCAGAGTGAGGGCCTTCGTGGAAGCAGAGCAGGAGGAGGAGACCCACCCGTGAGTCCTCTTCTGTCCCCCCGAGCTCTCTCTCTCCTTTTCCTTCCTCTCTGTGGCTGCATCTCTCCCTGCCCTTCCCTCTCTCCTTCAGTCTCTCCTACCCCCTATGAGATGAGCAGATGGCCGCTCTGCAGTTTCGCTCTCCTGTGCCCCATGCTACGATACAAAGCCATACCATATGCCCAGAAACTATGGAGTCCCATACAATTCCAGCACCATAAGCTTTTGTAAACCTGTAATATTTTCTGAGTTGGAGGCAGGGATAAAACTGGAAAAAGATACAGGTTGGGATATCAAAATTCATGTTTTCTTGGTGTTGTAAGTACTCCAAAACATTCACCAGTTCAGACAACTAGGTATAAGTTACAAGTAGATAAATCAAGGTAAGAGAGGACATCTACAAGAGAAGTGAGACTAGGTCTTATAGATCCTTTATCCTTTGCATTTGTTTCTCTGCTGATTGTTTAAAATTAATTTCTCAAAATGATATCCTATGGGTGCTGTGCTCTCAGTGGGTCTGTTCTATTGCCAGTTCAAGCTTCTGTTGTGGTGCTGCAGCTCCACAGTTTCTGAGTGGCCACCTCCTATTCAAATAGTGACAGTAATCTGTGATTAGCTCCTCTGGGGAGAGTTTAGTGGACCTGCTTCTCTTTGCTGAATGCTTGAGGATATCAGAGCTCCTATATGTTCTAGAAGTCCTCTCTCACTATTTACATGGTCTATTTTTTTTTCTGCTCTGCACAATATGAAGAGACCTGTAAAGCAGAGGCCATGCCTTGCCTACTGCTGAATTTCTTGAAGCTGCGTGTTAAGCACAATCATAGGGGCCCCTGATCAAGGTGCCGTGGTGTAATTACCCTGTCCAGCAAATACCAGCAAGAGTTTTGCTGAGTCAGACTCACATCTTGGAATATAACACACAGTTATTTAAGGAGGAAAACATAGGTTGCATGGTATTAAATATTTATCTCTGTAAATTTTCATAAATCTGTATCACATGATTATTTGTGTTGTCTTCAAATGTCCTGATATCATGCTAGTTTCCAACCAATGTACCAATATGTTAAGACAGCTTATCCCCAATTCTCTGCTAAAAAGTTTGTTGAAAACTAGATTTAGACTTAATCCTTCTAATACCAGGAATTAAGACCTGTGAAGTGGACCACACACCTTTTGTCAAAGTAGAGGTTCCTTAAAACCGAAGTAGACATAGATTTGCCTCCACAATTCAGGATAAACAGAAGAGAAGATGAGAATAAGGAAAAGGAAAACTAATCCAGAGGCACTGACAAATGAAAACACTAGGTCTAAGATGAATGTGACTTTAGAGAATTACAGAAGGCACAAGCGCAAAACAGATGACTTCTCTGTGAGGGTCGGGGAAGCACCCGTCCCGACCATGAGACTTCTTGTGGAAGGCTGTCGGCACCTCAGCGCAGGGGAGGACCAGCTGCGTAGGAGTTGAGGAGCTTCCAGAGGCACCAAAAAACATGTTTCATGCCTCATAGTGTTGTAGAGGAGGTCAGCCTAGGGCACCGGATTTAGGCTAAAACCACACTTAGGAAGACAAGCTGCTACCTGACTTACTACTTTCTCCACATTTCATGACATTTCTCTAATCAGATCTCTCTAGTCCAGCTGTGCCCTATCTGATCCCATGAGCACCTGAATCCATGGGTGTTACCTGATCCAGTGATGGAAAGCACATGTTCGTATCACTCAAAACGCTAAAGGACTCGCCACTACTGACTAAATCCTTTACGTGCACCGTTGTTTCCATATGTCAATCTCTGTCATAATATAATTTGTAAAATAGGCACAGTAAGAGGTTCACAGAAAAGAAAAATAGAATACTAAGCAAAATGGACTATAAAAATGGTCTGCAATAAATATTTATATGCCATGAATCACTTAGTTTTGTAATTTTGCATGTAAACTAGACTGTGGTTTACTGTGGAAAAATGAAACTATAGGAAGAAAAACTATGGTTGGAGAAGACTTCTGTAATTAAGAGTGGATGGCTGAGGGCCACAGACATGGGCAAGTCTGGGTTTTCACCTTGGCTTTACTATTTGCTAACTGTCTGGCAATCTCAGTGGTCTTCACTTTTTCCAATTTGTCTGTCTTTAAAGTGAAGATAATAACATTGAGGGCATTCACCCTGGATGCTTATTACCATGTTGGGAAAGTTACATATGTGAAATACTTTTCCAAATGACAAATGATAAGTGTACAATAAATGGTTTTTATTTACCATGTTGCTATGTTTGTTGGAATTTAATTCTTACTGGTAAATTCTCTAGACATCGTGTACTAGACGACAGTATATATTTAAAAATTTTTGAAATAGTTTTAATCTTCAGTAATATGGACATCTGTTTCCTGGATCCTAGAAAATAGTCTGATTTTCCCAAAGCTGCTAAAAATCTGCCATGTTCTAAGTGACCTTTCCTAAGTCCTCTCCTCATCTAGCAAGGTAAGGAGTGACTTGGAGGTGAAATAACCCGTTAGCAGTCCCCCAGGTGAAAGGAAAATTTAAAATAATTTTCTAATGATTCATTGTACATTACTACGCCCCATTAGGTGCCTACATTACATCTTGGGGCACAATCAATATCTGTCATCTTGCTTATGGCTTTGGTGCTAGAGTGGTTCAATTTCATTTTGTAACTCTCATGCCCGTGAAGCTGTGTCTCAGGTGTCGCGTGATAAAATATTACTCAGAAGTGCATATCCACTCTTAGAGTGGGAAATAATTGATGGAGAAGGTGTCTTTCCATCTGGTCAAACACTATTAAAATTAGGATATGACTTGATACAAGAGAAAATGTGAGACCAGTATTGTATGAGATTTGGGGACAAATCCATGCCAAAAAGTATGCATGTGTAGGCAAGTGCATGGGTTTTCTGAGTTAGGAGTGTTTCTTAAGAATCAGTTTTGAAACATTTGATCTGGATTGCCATTTATAAAATCTTGATATGGACATATCTGTTCATATTAACATATCTCTTGGTCTAGGTAATGGCAGGTAGGCATATTTCTTTGGTTAAAAAATAATAACAAATTATTCAACTTTAGAGTCTGGTAATACTTAAGACAGACTCTTAAGAGCCACAAGCCTTCATCACTCTAAACAAAACTAGTGAGCGAGGTGGATCGCTTTTTGGTTTTCTTTCAAAATTGGAATACCAATGAAGGCCCCCCTCTTTGTTCATGTGCATATATGAAAGAGAAATCCAGGAAAACACTTCAATCGAAATAGCTTCCTCATGAATGCTACTAGTGGAGAGGCCTTGAGGCGATGGAAGCCAGAGTGAGAATTTAGACATCTCTGGGAAAGCTAAGAGCATCCCCCAGTGACTCAAGCGACTGGGTGAAGTTTAGAAAACGTTAAATGTGTGATTTCTTTCCAAATTGAGATCAGACAGAAATGTGTATTTTTCTGAAGTGAGAGGAAGTGGAACATTCTGAGGCTTTTGGAACACCATGCAAGAGGGGAAGCCAGGTCCTTGCCACAGTGCATGGCAGCGTGTGGGCACGGGTGCGAGTGGGTGGGCACGTGCCTGGGAAATGCAAAGGAGCCAACACGGGCTGTAGAGACAGAAGGGCAACCTCACTGAGCCGGCACTGCTCTTCTATCCAAGCTGTGGGCTGTATGCACCCTTGAAAGCAGCTCCAGAATGTCACCAGCAGCAAGCTGCTGGCCCACAGATGCTTCGGTGCTGCTGACCTTCCCACTTGTATGAAATCAGAGTCGTATACAATCAGCACATCTGGTGACATTTGCTTTCCAATCAAATGTACTAACTGTGATAGACATTCTTTTCAGTATAGTGAGGGCTCTGCCTAAAAACTGAAAAATCAAGTTTAATGAATAGTTAATGTCAAATTTTATACCTCGCCTATATCATTTGAGAATTAGGATTGGTTATAACATAATTATTTATTTTATTTCTTTTAGAAGGTTGAAATATTCAAATGCCTTGGTATTGATATACTAGTGGCATTTTGGGGATATTTAGATCTTTGGCATACTGAAATGAGACTTTTTAAAATTTGGTACAGGGTCTCATTACACAGCTCGAACTTGTAGTGATCCTCCTGTCTCAGCCTTCCCAGTGCTAGGATTATAGGCATACACCACCATGCCTGGTTTCAGTGGATTCCAGAGCCAGCATGTTATACAGTACCGGGGATTGAACCCAGGTCCTTGCACTGGCCAGGCAGGCACTCAAATCACCAAGTTATCTCCTTAGTCCTGAAATGATACTCAGTATCAAAGATAAATGTCCTGAGTTTGAGGGAAATAAATAAATGAAAAGGTAAAAGGATCTTGACATACTAAACATTGCTTCACTGCAGTAGTGTAGGGCAGGAAAGGGAAGTAGAAAGGACCCATGGTAAAGGCAAGTGAAACCTACCTATAGACAGGAATCCTGGGAGAGGCCAGGTCAAGCTGCTGGAGCTGCCTGTAACTTTGAGTTCTAGAGGACTAGCCCATTGTGGTTCTTTTTCTTTTCTTTTCTTTTTTCTTTCTTTCTTTCTTTCTTTCTTTCTTTCTTTCTTTCTTTCTTTCATTCTTCCTTTCTTCCTTTTATTTTATTTTTGCATTTCCCTTTATGCTGAATTTTGCCAAATTTCTATACCATGAAATATAAGACACTAGAAAGTCTTTTGTTAAAAAAAAAAAAAACAACTTATTAATCATCAGTTTCTATTTTTAGGTAGGTTTAGGGGATGGTAGACTAGCTCTGCTAAATTTTAGAATTCCTGTGAGGAAGAAAATGACAAGCAGTGAAAAGTTTACCCAGATTGTTAGAATAGGTATGTGTTACCTAGAGTTAGAACAGGCAAATGAAACCAACTTGTCATTCATTACCATGCAGCTCCTTACTGTCACAATAAGTAGTTGTCTTAGTTACTTTTCTCACTGCTGAGAGAAAACATTCAGGTTTACTTGGCTCACAGTTTGCAGAGGTTTCACTCTATCGTTGGCTGACTCCAAGGCGGGGTGGCACATGGCAGAGGGCAGCAAAAGCAACAAGAGAGAGCAAGACAAGCCTCTTTCTGTCCCTTATGTTGTGGCCAGTTCACTGGGTTATGGGGCACCAATTCAACTCGGAGACCAATCCAGCAATCACGCACCCTAATTCAGTATCGCACAATGAATCAGTCACATATTCTAGATTCACTGACCTGCAAAAACCCTGTGACCACATTTGGGGGACATCTTGACCCAAACCATGACAGTAATTATCTTCCTGTAACTCAAGGTTGCTGTAGCATCCTTTCCTTTAGGCGTTTGGTCCAGGGTCTTACTATGCAGCTTGGACTCATAGTGGTAGTGATCCCTCCTGTTTTCAGCCTCCCCAGCGCTGGGATTACAGAATGTGCCACCACGCTGGGACTCAGTTGCCAGCTCAGTAAGCCCCAGGGTCGAGGCTGACATGGCATACAGGACCAGGATTGGAACCCTTGTCCCTGTACTTGCCAAAGCAGGTGCTTTGTTCGTTGAACAACCTCCCTAGCCAGGTAGCATTCTTTTTCTGGGTGGACTTCTCAGATATTCATTTGAGACCTAGAGCTCAGATTGCTACTGAAATGCATAAGATTGTTTTGTAGGCTTCTACTTATTCTGCTTTCTTTTATCACTTCCTGTTTCCAACTCATGTTGAATACTGCTGTTAGACAAATTTTTTTTAAGCAGTACTTCCTGTTTAGCACTTGTGGAGGAAACACGCCAACTTTCTCTTGCTTTTATGCATGGTCCTCATTTTTCTCTCTGGGGTTCAAGGTCTTCCTCAGTTCTGTAGTAATTCATCTTATCTGAATTTTTTGCTCCTCTCAAGCATGAGGTATGCACCATGCTTCTCCTTTCTGCACTTTCTCCTAATCTTCATGTTTTCTTGTTCTATTTCTCAAGAGCATTCACATTACCATCTTCTTCCTTTTCACTGAGCTTTAAATTCCACCTTAATTTCTATCTATATAATTTGACAAGGAGTGTTCTTGCCACTATCCTAAACTTGTTTTATATTATGTTGTTTAAATTTTACATGAATTTATAGAAAAAAAAAACTCCTGTATCTTCTTAGGGTGTCTGGTTAAGTCGAAGAATTAAGCAGACATAAGAGCGATTCAGAGATGTACGTGTACCCATGTTTATGGCACCACAATTGGTGATAGCTAAATCTTGGAAACATCCCAAATGTCTACTAAATTGCAACAAGACACCATACTCAAAAATGAAATAAATCAGACTTGCATGTTTAACATTACATTATATTCCTAATGGAAGCAATTAAAAGAGTAAATAACATCCAAAAGGTATGAAAGATATGTGAAAGGAAAAGACACTGTTCAAAAAAAATGAACAACTGGGATGGGGAAAAGAGGAAAGGAAGGAAAGGGGATATAAATGTACACGTTATCCAAATGTATGTATAATATGTAAATGTATATATTACTTAAGACAATTGTCCTACTAATTTCTATTAGTTCACTGAAAGGAGCATTTAGTGCTTATACTGCTTGGTTTTGCACGCTTGTACCTGGTAATCTGAGCAACTACTTTGAAGAGAGCAACATGCAATATAATGTTAATTTCTTATTATCTTGCTTTGACATTCTGTATCATTTTAATTTTATCTTTATTCCTTTTCAAATTAAAAAAGATTGACATAAAGCATAAACGTTTTGTAACACTGTGTAAGTGTACAATAAAAGAAGACTTAAATAAATGACCAAAATAGACAGTTTCTACACATTTTAGACCAAAAAATTAGCAAATTGGAGTAAAAATGACAAAATTAAAAACTTTGGGCTAAAGGCAGGACATTGTGGAAAACTGACTAGGAAATTTATTGAGGAAAACTACTGGAGAAGAAGATTTATCAAGTAACTTTTCTTGTTACTTAAGGTCTATTTCAGGGTCAATTCCTAGCTTCTGTTGATGAGGGCATCCTTTGCTCCCTGAAATAAGGACAGGAAATTTCTCATGGGAATTTGTCTGGCTTATGATGAAGAGAAATCGAGAGGTCAGAGAATGCTTTCAGCATCCTGGAGTTTCTCAAGTGCCTTCAGCTCTAAATAAGCAATACGCCCAAGTGGCGTTCTTTGGAGTGGCATGTTGTGCAGTCTTTGAAACTTTTTCACATCCTCACTTTGCAAATGCAGAGTGAAGGCACACAGGAGCAGCTCGCCCAAGCACTGTACGTCTCACGGCCCTCGCGGGGCACATCCTGGTCCCTCTGCGGCTGCGCTCTCCCGCTGCCCCATGGTCTCCTGCAGTCTTCAGCTGCTTTCCCTGAGATTTTCTGTTTCTGAACCTTCTTGGAAGCTCTGCCAAAAGCATCCCGTTTGTTATTTCATTTTGACTGTTTCTTCCATGCTAATAGTTTAGCATCCCAAAATAATTTCTATCCGTCATTCTAACGCAGTGTCTACATACCTGCTCATGGGGGGAGCTTACTAAATACCTTGCAGTTGACAAATAAGGCAAAGATAACTCTCTTCCTTTCTCAGTCTACAAAATATTGCCCTGATTTCTATGATTCACCCTGACAGTGCGGAATCACATACCTCCCTGAGTTTTACGTGTCACAGTTATCTTAAAGTCTGCGCATGTGATGTGCAAATTGGTTCTAATTTACCTGAAACTTGACTAGCATTTTGCAGAGATTTATGTCTTAGGCCCTTCTGGATGTGAATTATTCAGTTTTAATTTAATGTTTCTCTGAAGTAATATTTTTATACATTCTATGCAAATATCATATAAACAAGAAAATCACACTTTTGTGATATATATGCATATATAATGCTACTGATATGTATGTATGTATGTTCAGCTACCTTAAATTGTTCCCATTAGCCAACAAACACACATACTACTGAAAATATGGATACTGGCTAAAATATAATTTTACTGTATTTTAGCTGATACTTTGTTCTTTTGAATGTCTGATGATCATAATCTGAGGGAATATCTAGTTTTCATATTACTTTGTTTCAAAATGATGGTGGTTCGCAGTTAAGGCTTCAGAGTCAGACCACCTTATTTCACATTACAGTGTGGCTGTTAATCAGCTGAGTGATTCTGGAAAGAAAACGAACTCTGAGCAGCTACTGCTTAGTATCTAATGTGAGAATGATACCACTACCTCTGCAGGGGTAGTGGCAACTGAATTCAGTAATGAATACAAAGGGATTATTTAGCATACTTTAAGTTTTATTGATGGTAATTATATATTCTTAAATATGACAACTGAGAAATCCTGATTCGCCTGAAGAAAAGGGCCTATATACTTAAAAAGGACCTCTTTCTTTCTCTCTCTCTCCCCTAGTCTTTATCCTCCCCTCATTTTTCCCTCACTGTCCTCTTTTCAACCTTCCCCGCTATCTCCTTTCCTCCATTCCTCCCCTCCTTCGCTTTTTCATTCCAACCTCCCTCTCTTCTTTCTTCTTTTCAAATAGTTTTCCTAGGTATAATTTAAATACAATAAATATCATCCTTTGTAATTTACTTTACCAGTTTAGTGACTTTGAGCAAGTGTGTGAAGTCAGGCAACCACTACCATGATGAAAATATAAAAGAATTCCATCCTCTTAAATGTTTTTTCATGTCCATCTGCAGTCAACTTCTCCACACTTTCTGTGCCCAGGAAACCACTGATCTGTTTTTTTGTCACTGTAGTTTTGCCATTTCAAGAGTTCTGATATAAATGGAACAATACAATATGTAGCATTTTGCATTTGATTTCTTCCACTTAGCATAATGCTTTTGAACTTCATTCATATTGTTACATACATAATAACATTTGTCTCTTTGTGTAGCTGGATAGGGCTCCACAGTATGAATATACGATGATATGTCTATCCACCACCAGTTGATGGGCACTAAGGAAGTTGCAGTTATTGGCCTTATGATGATTATTGTTGTAAACACTGGATTACAAACCTTTGTGTAGACTGACTCCCTTGTTCACAGGGAGTAGTGTGGCTGCAAAGAGAATACTGGGTCATACTGGAAAGCATAGCTTAAGTGCCTGAGTTGGACTATACTGATTCTGGTCTTTAGGACCTCCAGTGATATGAAGCAGTAGTCATGCAACAGGAGCATCTTCTCATTTGTCCAGCCTTTCTATATTCCCTTCTCAGAGATGCTGCTCTAACAGTCTACAGTTGCCCAATTTATGTTGCCATCACCACAATCATGATTCCTTGGTTGCAAGGGGATGCTAGGTCTAAACTGGAC
>PVKN010004077.1:20437-34893 GCA_004027915.1 Capromys pilorides
GAGAGAGAGAGAGAGAGAGAGAGAGAGAGAGAGAGAGAGAGAGAGAGAGAGAGAGAGAGAGGAAGAAGGAGGAAGAAAAAGAAAAAGAGGAGAGGAGAGAAAAGAGAAGCAATGACATATACAAGAGATAAAGAAACGAGAGACTAAGTTGTAAGATAGCAAAATAAACTACATGTATCCCTCCTGTATGCTTGTGCCAATTCTCTGGTGAGCTCTTTTGTTTAAAATAAATTCCATGGATATTTTTCTCTCAGAAATCTAATAAGAAAATACATTTTTGGTTGAGAAGAATCACATTTGTTACCAAGGCTTATGTAGATCCAACTCTGTATCAAATACTTTAATAGTAACACTTTGTTGATCGCCTGAATTGGACCACCATGATACCTCTTTCTGGATGAGTTTTCCTTGGAGAAACTGAAATGAATTTG
The DNA here is from genome assembly GCA_004027915.1 of Capromys pilorides. Classification (NCBI taxonomy): domain Eukaryota; kingdom Metazoa; phylum Chordata; class Mammalia; order Rodentia; family Capromyidae; genus Capromys; species Capromys pilorides. The sequence continues at coordinate 20,869 of PVKN010004077.1, forward strand.
AAAAATAATGATTTGTATAAGCAGCATGGGTTGGAGAGGAGCAGAGCTAGAATTTGAATTCTGAGTTGCTTTTCTTGAAAATTCTTGATGGAAAGAATGCTTCTACTTGGGACCTTCATTGATAAAATGACACAAGTGTAAGTTCTCACAAAATGGAAAAATACTCCACAGTCCTTAAACTGATATAGAACAAGAAACATCCCAAACAACCAAAATAGTCTTTAACAAAAAGAGCAAAGCAAAGAGGGAGGTCACAATCTTTCAAAGCCTGGTATGAAGCAATTTTATTTAAAACAGCATAGCATTAACATCATAGCTGACACACCACCCAGTGTAATAGGAAAAAAATCCCAACAGAAATAAAGTCACACACTTAAAATCATTTTTAACATAAATATGACAGAATACACAAATGACAAATGATTGTCTCCTCTATAATTAGTGCTGGGAAAACTGGGCCTCCAATACAGATGAATGAAATTAGTACTTTACCTCATGCAAAAATCAACTGAAGTGGACAAAAGGCTTAAATCTAGATATGAAAGTATAAAAAAGTTGAAGAAAATATACCAAAAAGTTCCATTACATTGGTACAGCCAGAGATTTTTTGGATGTGAGCAGATGAAAATACACAAATGAAGTCTCAATTAACTGAAAAGCTGCTTCAGGGCCAGCCAGATAGCTCAGCAGATTAAAGGGTCTGTTTAGGCAGAAACAGGGACCAGTGTTTGATCCCCAGCATACCATGCTGGCCCTGTCCCCAGGGGCGTGCTGGGACAGCAATTGAGATGGGGCGTGCTATAATCCCAACGTTTGGGAGACTGAGAACAAGAGAATCACTATGAGTCCGACCTGTGTAATGAGATCCTGTAGACCTGTATTAAATTCAATAAGTAAGTAAGTAAATACATACATACACACATACATACATACATACATACATACATACATAAAAAATAAGTAAAAAGCTTCTTCACAACAAAACAAATGATCCTTGGGGAGTGAAGAGACCCTCCAAGAAAGGAGATACATGCTTGGAAGTGCACATCTGATAACAGGTTAATATCTAAAATATGAAAGCAAACCAGACAACTAAGAAAAAAGTAAATAACTCAGACTAAAACTAGGCAAACTGAAAATAGAATCCCCTGTTTTTGGTATATTAGGGAAGGGTCTACAGGGTGTTCAGGCTCTTACTACTAGATTGGACTCATAGTGATCCACCTGTTTACAGACTCCCAAGAGCTGGGATTACAGGTGCATGCCACCACGCCCAGTCTTAGTTGCCATCTCAGTGCACCTGCAGGGGATTGGGGGCCAGGCCACCATGGCAGGCTGGGCTTTAATTCACTAAGCTATTTGGTCAGCCCTTGACAATAAAATTTTTAAAAGAAAACAAACAAATAGCAAGCAGGAACATGAGAGAATACTCAGCAACACTGTTCATTAAGGAGACAAAGTGAAAACAGTGAGATATCCCCTCACCCTCAAAAATACAGATGCTCACATGTGCTAGAGAGGTTGTGGGTGCAAGGAAACTTCTAACTTTTATACACTGTCCATGGAGAGATAAATCAATAAAATCATCATGGAAAGCAGTATGGAGGATCCTCCAGAAATTAAATGAAGCTGCCTCTGATCCAGCAATCCTTCTCCAAGTTACACAGCCAAAGAAAATAAGATTGCTATGCCAGAGAGAGGTCTGTATTCCCAGGATGATTGCATCATGGCTCATAGTAGCTGAGAAGAAAACAGCTCACGTGCCCACCAATGTGTAGATGAAGAAGGGTGAGTATCGTGCTCTCTGTGACGATGCACATGAATCTGCAGAGCACGACACTTGCGTGTAGTAAGCCAGGTGCAAAACTAAATAGCAGGGCTGGGGAGATAGAGCAGCAGAACAACGGCCTGCCTGCCAAGCACAAGGTCCCAAGTTCGATCCCCAGGACCACAAAAACAAAACAAAATAAAACACCCCCACAAATATCATGTGAAGGATCTAGCACATCTGAATTCATAAAAGTAGAAAGTAAAAAATGACATTATGGTGGTGTGGGTGGAATGGGGAGGAAAAAATAGCTGTTGATCGTAGGGTATAAAGTTTTACATGAGAGGAATAGATACGAAGATCCACTGCACAGTAGAGTGATTGCAGTCAGTAGAAATGGATTATATATTTAAACATAACCTAAAAATTACAGTGCAATTGTCTAACTACAAAACCGTAGCTAAGTGAGGTGAGGGATTACTACCTTAATTTAATTATGCCACATTGGATCTATTCTATTATATCCCATAGCTGTGCGTGATTATGATTTGTTAATCAAAATAATTATTGACAGTGAAGTTTTAAATGACTAAAAATGGGAGACAGAGAGAGAGAGAGAGAGGGAGAGGGAGAGGGAGAGGAAGAGAGAGAGAGAGAGAGAGAGAGAGAGAGAGAGAGAGAGAGAATATTGAGAAAGGGCCCAGGTGTCTGTAAAACCTCCCCAGCTTAGTGACCCACATAGTTCCATGTGAGGGAATGGATAAATCATTAGGCACTGAGGGAACCCTATCTATGAAGACTACATTCTCTGTGAATCTAGATTATCTGCTGATAATAAGGGAAACTATGATGATGTTGGAGAATTGAAATAACATTTGCAATGCTACAGGATGCTAATTAAGGGATGCAGAAAAGTAACCATGCATGAATAGGGGTGGCAAAGATGTGCCGGATATGACAGAATGGCAGAAATGAAACAAGACATAGCCAATGAGAGAGTAGGGGAAAGAGTGGGGAACTACAGGGTCAGGAGTCAAGAGTGGGGGCAGGGATCATGCCTCTTCCCTCAGCCTGTGGACCTCTGAAGAACTTGCAGAATGGGTTTGGTCATGCTGTTTGGTTGGGGTTGTCATCATGGCATCAACTGTTTGACTTGTTCCTCGCTGTTTTTCAATGTTTGTCTCCTGATCTCACAATGAAGCCTCTTGGAACTCACAGGCCAGGGATGAGATCTACTTGGTTGACATCAGGAAAGGACTAAGGCTGCTTGCACAGAACATGCGCTGAGTACACGGAGGAGTTGCATCATCACTCCTTACCTCATTTCTTACCTCTCTCACTTTTCACTACTTTACTTTAGCATTCTTTTTTGACTTGGTAATCAAGGAAGCTTCCAGTGGTATCATTTTATAGCCCACAGAGAGACTTCCACTGCACAATCAAGACTAGATAAAAATATCCAAAGACTTCCTAGTTGTAGATTTCAAAGAGCTGAATTGTTTGTCTAAACAGCTGATCATGAAGGTATCACAGCTTTCCATGCTCAAGGTTCTGAGTGGCCCTGAAACATGAGGGTTGGTGAATGCTCCTGTCTGCAAAAGACAGGCAGTTAGAGAAGGGGTTGATGACTCCATTTTATTTTATATGAAACATAAACAAATGCATACCTTCAGATATAGATATACACTGATCTAGAAATATTAGGCAACACATATTGATGTATTTTCATTGCATAGTGCCTTCTACTCTGTGTGAAAAAATAGTTGATTGATTTGTATGCTGAACTTCAAATAATCTGTGCAGAAATACTGCAGAAAATCAGTGGGACCCCAACAAAGCACTGGCAGGATCTTGGGTGCTGATGAGCATGTGCTTATGGGATGTACCATATTAACATGCTTGGTAATCGGACCTTGAAGTATTGCTGTGAAAAAGATACAGGAAACATCGTAATAAGCGAGTGACACTGGCCCACCTATTCTTGTCCCAAAATGAGCAATTTGAAAACAATTGGAAAGAAGTGAGTAGATATTTCTGACACAGTGCTCTGAAAGTAGAACAGAAAAGAAAAACCAGTAAGTATATCCAAATGTGTGGAGCTGGTGTCAGGAAAATTCACACTAATCTGGGAGTCTGACATTTCCCAGCACTTCAGCTTAGCTCCTAAACTCCTCCTTGCCTAACTGAACTCAATTGTTGACTTAAATGCTATCTAATAAGCAGCAGCAGGCAGAGACAGGCTGATTCAGCCTACCCCCCCCCCCCCCCCCCCCCACATTCACTTACAACCCTCAGAGCAATTCAGGCTTCTCCTCTGAGCTCGATCCACAGCATGAGCCTGAACTGTGCAGCGTGGCACAGGCCTGTTGGCTTCTCTCTAGCACCAGCGCTTCCTCTGGAACAGATCATTTGCCAGCTTCTAGTTGCTTCTTGCTCTGTATTGTTTCTGCATGATGAGTTCATACCCTTGCTAGAAATATTTCATTTCCACATCTAATTTGAAATCAGTGATTAAAAGGATGATCCATGGGATCAAGGTGCCTTTGAAGATGAGGGTCATACTTACTCTGAAGTGATCACTACACTGGAATGTATGGGTAACGCAGGACATAGGAGATTTTTATTTGGAGGAAGGCACAGAAATAAGCAAATATCATCATTAGGCTGCTACTGCCTTAGTTCAAACTTGCCCAGGAGATCTTTTACTGAAGAAGTCAGCTCTGATGTTGGCTTCATAATCAGAAAGTGGTGTTAGGCTTTTCACTGGAAGAGCTCTTTCCACTTTTGAAGCCTACATTTTGAGTTTTGTCCTTAAAGTACTACTCTGTCTACATATGCTGCAGGACTTAATGACTTTGGAGGTGTCCATTTGTCTTGCCAGCTTGGTTCCACAGAAGCTGTACCGTGTTGCTTTCACTTGTCCTTTGGAGACACCAGTGTGCTACAGATCACCTGGCAAGAAGCAGAGCTCTGTGGTTTCAGTTTTTTGTTTTTTTTTCACCTGAAAATCCTGGAAACTTTTCATAAAGTTCAACTGTGTTACTCTTTATAATAGTGACAAACTCAAGCAGATGTTGTCAGCAAGCACAGATAAGACTGAAATTTCTCCCTGCCTCAGCACAATATCACACATGCACATACACATACGCGCACACACACACACACATACACACACACACACACACACACACACACACATGCGCACACAATTTTTTCTTTACCCACCAACACTTAGCCAGAGTTCTTTCCTTAATGCATGGCTCCAGAGAATCAATCCACCACCAGTGAAATGAGCACATTTTTAGATCTATGTCCTGAGTTCTTGAGGAGTGTGCAAGCTTTGCAGGTGCTGGTGGCAAGCCTGAGCAGGTGCTGTCCTTGGCAAGGGCACAGGGGCTGCTTGGCAGCACGCCCTTGTGAAGCACTGCCCTCGAGACTGGCTAGCTCTGCTCACTGCCTAAGAACGCAGGTCCGAGTTAAGGGTCAGACCGAATGCAGATTCTCAACTAAAGTCTGTTGGTGGCACAAGCTGCTGGGTTTCCCTGCCTGTGATGCCTTTGAAAGCCCAAGAAAAGGAGCATAGGCAGAGGAATGGCAGGACAGATGGCAAAGGATGAGAATGAGGAGACAGAGAGAAAGGTGAAGGGAAGAGGAACCCAAGAAAAGCAGGAAAGAAGGGAAGGCAAGGGAGGACTTCTAAATTCACAAGGCTCTTCTTACACAGTAGATTTACTGCCATTTGCATGTGAAAAAATTTGATACTACTCTGTCCCTTCTCTGTTTTCACTGTTTCTTATCCTTTTATGTTATGTTCTCTTGGAATTAAAAAAAAAAAAAAGCAGGTATCCTTTGCTAGACCAAATATATGTTGATATCCAAACCTTTAGAAAAATGGAAAGAAAAATAGGCCAGACAAAAGCTTAGGAATTTCTATAAAAAGAATTTAATTAGATGACTAGTTATGGGCTCTTCTTATGTCTATATTTTTGGAAGAAAAGCACAATTTTGTTCCTTAAGTTACATAATACATTTTTTGTATAATAAGAACTTCTTGTATCTGTACAGGTGAATTAATATATACATTGAAAATCAAATTATTTCAAAACTTAAAAAGACCTGGCCCAAGCTTTTTGATTTTTTTTTTTAAAAATCATCATAATTATTTTCCTCATGTTGATATTCCAAGCAAAACTGGCTGTAGATACCTAGTCCTGTAGAAACACATCCCATCGGAACACTGAGCTTTGTTCAAAGGGCACGGGGCCACTGGCTGTGGGCTGCTGTCTAGCTCTTTCCTGTTGTGCGTCTTCTGCTCCAGGCCAGCTTATGAGGACCTTCCAAAGTTCCATACCCATCAGTGCAGCACACCCCGTGTAGCCAGCGAAGGGAGAAGCTGGGGCCCAGGTCAACCACGAGGCTTGCCTCTGGTGAGGTAATGGGAAGAGTATGCGCAGGCTCCATGCTTTCAGTGATGAACCTCCACCAGGCACCTGTGTAAGTGCTTGGCCCAGTCAAATCTCCTAATAGGATCATCTTGGGGTTGCAGATCTCTCTCTATTTTCCTTTCATAGGTGGAAAAACTGAGGCCAGAGTATCCAAGTGATCAGGAGCAAATCAGCCCTCTGTTTTCTAAGGTTCTTTCCAGGGATTTAACCTATATTTGGAAGGTCAGAGAAACTCAGAGCTTTGAGATTCCCTCAGGACTGTGAGATCCAACTCAAGCTCTAAGCTACCTGTGTCCATACAAGGGAGGTGGCCTGACACTCAGCTGCCACTGGGGACCTGGGAGTGTGAAAATCTCTGCAGCATGGATGCAGCCTTAATGAAGAGAAAAGCAGGGAAGTTCTTGTCAGTGTCAACATCCAGGACTGAACTGTGCACCATCCTTGAGAACTGGAAACATCCTATTCTTTTTTGTCTTATTGCAGAGCAAAGACGATAGGAATTACAATATTCAGAGCATTCATTTGTCCCTGTTAATAAGGAAAGACAGACCGTGCATGGACAATATTGTGCAGCATGTTGCTTTATAACTAGACAGATACTTGATTAGCTGGATTCTAGATGTATGCTCTCAATAACAGGTCATTTGTATGTTCTTTAAGAAAGAAAAAAGGAAAAAGACAAGTAGCATGCTTTTGCCCTGAGATAATTTCCAATTTTGTCTGTCAGTCCATTTTATTTCTCAACATTCTACATTTATAGTCTTTTGTGATGAGTGTCAACAGGTTTCCTAGGTCCAAATCTGTCATGACAACATTCTTATGTTGAAGAAGTCCTGAGGCCCAGACAATTTGCCCTCTTAGCTCCCGCTACTCATCTGGTCTCCATGTGATATTCCAAGGAGCCCAGGCAAGAGGAGCAGGCATTCTAGAAAGCCGGGCTGCTTTTGGAAGATCGGTTTTACTGAATTACTTTGGACACAATGAATTCTCAAACGATGATATCTAACATTCCAGTCTTCATTTACATTGTCAACAACAGAAGCTTGCTTCCACAAAAACGAAAATAACATAGCACACATCCATAAAAGGCCAGAGAAAGTACTGTAAATCTAAAAGGTTTTTGGGGGCAAGGGTTCTACAGGGTGTTCAGGGTCTCACTACTGGATCAGACTTGCTGTGATCCACCTACTTACAGCCTCCCACGAGCTGGGATTACAGGAGAGTGCCACCACATCCAGTCTCAGTTGTCAACTCAGCATGCCCTAAGGGTGGGGCCAGCACTGCAGGCCCAGGGGAACCACCAGCCCCTGAGCCTGCTTGATGGCACTTTAATTCACAGAGCTATTTGGCTGGCCCTAAAAAGGTTTATTTGTTTGTTTATTTATTTTTATTTAGTTACCATTTTGGAGCTAGAGGTTGTGCTGAACTAAATTTTATTGTAACAGACAGTTTAAAATTATAATGAAATGCTTTCTTGCCTCCTCCTCTTTTTCCTCCCCCTTCTCCTCCTCCTCCTCCTCCTCTACTTTCTCCTTGTTCTTAAACTTATCTACAATCCTATATAAATTTCACATCTCACATTACTCTCTCTCTCTGGCACTGTGTTACGATTCTCCCTCTGGCCAGTCTGTGGGTAAAGGTCCTTAAGCATCTCCTTCAGTGCTGGTGCTGCAATGAGTGAGACCTGAAGTCCAGCCACTGCTTCCTGCACATGGAGCTTCACTCAGCTTGGAGTCAAATGTGTGTCTCTTCCCAAGTCCCTGCTCACACACTACTGGTCGAAGGCAATGACAGTGGGAGAGTGATACCAATACACTACACTGGGCTCACATGCAATATCAGAATAATTGTGATGGGACAGAAAGATTTAAATTGAATCTCTAATTCTCAGGCTAGTCAAATTTATTAAGGCATTTTTTCCCCTGCAAAGTTTGTTCTTCTAGCTAGGTCTTGTTCTAGTCCTGTAATGATAGGACAGTTACTTTCTGTTTTAACTACTTCTGCAGCTCTCTAAACTCTGGGAAAATGAGCAAAGAGAATCATTTTCAACACTTACTCTTTAGCCTTTGGACAGCAATTAAAAGTGTATTTCAAGGAGAAAGGAGAAAATATGTAGACTAGGACAAATGCTTTCTATTGGACTGGCTCTACACTTCAGTTCCCATGGAAACAGAATTATATTAGTGATTTGCTTTTACTTAATGCAGTATTGAGGAGAAAATGCTTCCATTTCATTATTCAAATGGTTTGCTTGTACTTTACCAAATTATAAGAAAGCAATACCAATGTAGCTTCTAACTAGTTTAAACTGGTTTGCCACATTAAGCTCAGAAAATAAACTAGAGATTTCTTTCTGATTGTAGATTGTTGGGTCCTTTTAAGTCTTTGTTTTGTTTTCACAAACTACTGATGTGTAGCACTAAAAACACTAACCTTTAACTGGAATTTATTGTGGGAGTTCTTTCAAACCACATGACTAATTGGCGTGCACTTACTGCCAATGGAGACCAAACTACTTTTCCTCCTCCTGTGTCGTATTCATAGCAACTTTGGGGATAATAGTTAATGTAATCAGCTTTTATTGGGCTTTCAAAATATATTTTCTACTACATTTGGAGCCTGCTATATTGCTGTTGTTGACTTTATGAAATCTTTATTAGATTGCATTGCAGTTTCCATTGCAGATTTGATACCACAAGTTATAACCAAATTCGTTGGTTTTGAATAGTATAATCTCTCTTTAAAAGATCTTTCCATTTCATGGACACGTTAACATCTACCTCTGGTGAGGAATAAGCTATCTTCATGGTATAATAGGGACTTTAAGATACCTTATAAAGCACCTTACTCATATTTTAAACGCTAATCTATGTTAAAACTCCTAAGCCCATTATGTGAATATAAATACTAGCTTGGAAGCATATTAAGTTATTTTTAACCCACATATTATATAATCACCTGGTTCAGATAGATGAAGAGTCTGATTGCCAGGGCTTGGAATAGCTTAGGTTTCATAATAAAGCTTGGAAATATCCACTTGATAGGGTACAGACTGGGCTGCAAAAGGAACACCCGGGGGTGGCAAATGAGGTGGCCAGGAGGGACAGTGAGGCCTTCTGTGGTACATCCTCCTGCAATATATGGTTAAACATTGCTGGAATTTCAAATTTGTTTTTTATGTTTGCAAAAATAACTGGGCCTAATGTAAGCCATTTCATTTTCACATTAATTCTCCGAAGATTACTTAGTGACCCACAGTGGACTGGCAAATTCCATCCTTGTCTGTAATATACTTGGGCCCACACTGCAACTCTCTGCAGTGAGTAATACATTCATTCGTTACTTCCACCAATAGATATGCTTTTTCCATACTTGATACCCTTTGGCCCTTAGGTTATAGTGATACATAAGTCATGTCATGCAGATGAGTTTATGTATAATGGTAAAGACATGTCAAAAAGAGAAAAAAAGGAAATTAATATAATAAATAACATAATTGCAAGACGAAAAGTGTCATGGAAGAAACAAACAGTGCTGAGGAGAGAATGCAGCAAGAGACGTGTCCTGGTATGGAGGGAGGCATTTAAACAGAGCCCTGGAGAATAACAAGGAGCACACTGCTCTGTGAGTTAGACCTGGGGGTGGAATGGGAATTATCTTGGCACAGAGGAAAATCATGTGTAAAGGTTGTGGGGCAGGAAAGACCTGGGCAAGTTCTAGGGGCGTGTGGATACATGTCACCTTGACCCAGTCCCTTCCCCTCTGGGCCTCATTTGGTGCACCTGTCTGCTCAGATGAGCATAGGGACATCTGGTCCCTCGGACTACACTTTCCCCCATTTCTGTGGAGAAAGACTATGAGCCATTGTGCCTAAGAGCAGGTATCCTAGAACCCACCAGGATCGCAGTGCCTGCGTCTCTGCTTTTCCGCCTCATGTTGCTTCTCTATATAGTGAGCACAAGGTACAGTTGTGTCACCTTGTAGGGTACCTGGAAGTTTCTCCCACTTCTCTTTGCAAGTAGAGATTGGTAGATTGTGAAGATGGAAGATTTGAGCTAATGATTTTCAGTAGATAGTTTAGTACCTAAGGTTAAACATCCTTCTTGGATACTTGTTCAACTCCTGACAACCAGACGTCGTGTGAAGCCTTCTTGCTACTACATCTGTGTACCCTCGACAGACAGCAGTAAGGATGTTATTGAAGAGCTTGTTAGGAGCACAGATGCTCATGTGCCCATCACGGCCATAGAAACTACATTGTAGCAAAGTCCCTGTGTGAGTAATGAGCAAGTTGCAGTTTAAAAATTATTGGCAAAGGGTATTGATGTTGAAGCAGGTTTTTGATGTTGGCATTGATTTCTAGTTTTAGCTCTGCCACTTGAGTAATTTTGGCACAACTCTCCCCCATGGATCAGATTAAACTTCTCCATCCTTTCAGCTGTGATCATTCAGAAGAGATTAGGGCTCCCATCTGAGCCCTGAACAACTCCAATTCTATTAGTTTTTATCAAGTAGGCTTTAACCCAAGACAGTGTGTCAAGAAAAAAGTTTGTCCTGAAAGAGATTTAAGGCTTATTGTTCTTGAGGAATTCTAAAATCATTTCTAAAACAAAATTTTTATTACAATATAAGTCATTGATATTAATTTCTTTTTTAAAAAAGCAGAAAGTCTATTCAGTGATATGCATGCATGCCTAATTTATACTGATTGGATATTAAGGCCAGCAGATGTTTCAGCCACATCTGGATTGGGCGACTCTGCCTGCCATTGAATTGCCTACTATTTTCCTTGGTCTCAGCCATAAACTACGTTGACCTCAAACCAGTTCACACTGTAGAAAACTGCTTAGAGTCATTCATGATACTACTTCTCACTTAAGCACTCTTTTGATGCTATAATTGTGAACTTTAAGGTCTTTAATCACTCCATGACCCACGCCATTCACTTTATGTATGTTGCTCTAACTCTGAGCTACATAGTAATCATTCTTTTAAGATCATGGTACATTATGCATTAACTATTGTTATTCTTTAATTGTTTTATTTTACTTTTTAGAAAATGAAGAAAAGTGCTTTATGTATTTTCTTTATGAATGTCTACATGTGTTACAATAATACATACTTTTTAAAATTACTTAAATACATACTTTTCAAAAATTGAGTTCAGAGGTCTGAGATACGCAAGTATATCCTCTATCTGAATAATATAATTTCTAGTTCTGGATACCCTGGTGACCAAATGAACAAGTTAATTTACAGTGGACCATTTCTATAACTGAGTCCTTGAGCCAATATCAGACACTGTCACGTTCACCAAGTGGAATTGTCTGCATTCTATAGGAGAAAGGACTTTATATCCCACTCCTATATGTGAGTCTTTCTTTCTTCAAAACAGAAGTAAGTGTTCTCTTTAGGCTCATAGAGTAGAGCCATCACCTACATTTTATATTTTTCATCTTCTTAGCTGCCTTAGACTATTATTTATATGTTTATTGACTTCAGATAGCATATTTCCTCTAAAGGGCTAAGGATTTGTTTTAGAAGTCTGCAAAATATATCCTTGCACATTCACCTGAGGGATTTACATGAAGGCATTTTACACATTCCTGCATGTATTGTTGAGGGTTTATTATAAAACTACACCACCAAGAAAAAAAGAAAAAACAATAAAAGGCTACTGAAACAACTGACCGATGTTCCTTTCTTAGAAAAATCAATCTCATAAGTAGCTCATGAAATTCAATTTCCCTGGGCAGGAACAGAGCAGCTAATCATCACTTAATAATATTTATGGATGATAGAAATGCAGAGTAAATAAAATTTGCTTTTGAAACTATCATCAAATTCTTTAAAAACTTTTTTGTTCATCTCAAGGGAATTTATGAGGCCGTTGTAAGTGTGTTTTCCTCAGTTTTCCTTGAGCCAACACACATCAGAGGCACCTAGTAGACATTTGCTGAATGAGAGTGGGGCGAGTAATGAATAAAGTAAAATACTGATAAACCCTCATTTAGGAATAATGCATTCCTAGAGATGGCTTCATAATGGAAATTACTTAAAGGGAAAAGAATGACTACTGGAATCCACTATTTTTTGTCTGCAGAAATTATTGGAAATTTATAGCAGATAAAGGGAGGTGAAAGGTGATTACAGATCTTCAGAAGATGACAAATGAATGGAATGATAAAAAACAACATGACAAGCATGGTCATTATGCAGGAGGTGGAATTGTAGTAAAAGATGACTGAGTAGACAAGGCAAATTAAACTTGCTCTCTCTCTTTTTTATGTATTTAGTACAGAGTCTACAGAGTCTCACTGCACAGACTAGACCCAGAGTGATCCTCCTGTTTTTCACCCTCACCAACGCTGGGATTACAGGCACATGCCACCATGTCCAGTCTTAATTGCTGTTTCAGCAAACCCTGGGGACAAGATCAACCTGCATCTGCCTAAGCAGGAGCCTCAATCTGCTGAGCTATCTGGCCAGCCTTACCTTGCTCTCTTTAAGAAAGTATTCACTCATAGAAACAACAAATAGCAGAAGCTTAATCTTTTCCAAAAGCATGTCAAAAGTGAATTCATTCTTCTCTTGATATTGAAAGATATGGTAGATTTTCTCAACCTGCCTATCTGAGTGAATGAGAGGATGTGTATGATATAGGTTCACTGGGAGGAAAGCTGCCCTAGGAGGCTTTGTTGAACCTTTAGGAGAACTAGAGACCCAAGCAGAAAATGGTCTGATTTGCACTTATCCAGGAGGAAAGCTAAGGCTTCTCCCAATCAGCCTTTGCCAACACTCTTTGGGCAGAACTCCAGTCTGAACAGACCTTTCCATTCTAAGAGTCACTATGAACAGAAGAAAATTAACACAAGACCTGTCGAGCAAAGTAACTGAGAAAACAAAAGGTAAATCAGATAACATAGAAAAAAATCTGAGAAAGTGAAAGAAAAAATATTTTTATATATTAAACTGACTATAGACTTTTCATAAATTGATATTGAATAAATAATATGTATTTAAATACACACACACACACACACACGCACACACATTGAATTGACAAGAAAAGTACAGCAGATCTTACAAAATAAGTAGAGTGAAAAATAAAATGATGGGAAAATGCATCCTCTGCTTGGGAGGCTGAAGTGAGAGTTTTGCAACTTCAAGCCTGAGCACTCAATGACTTGAGTCTCTGTCTCAAAGTGAAAAGAATAGAGCAGGGCAGGGCAGGGTGGGGCATAGAATAGAATAAAAAGATCTGTGGATGTGTAACTCAATGGGAAGCTCCTGAGTTCAATTTTCAGTACCTCAAAAGTCTCCCTATTTTAAATATTAGGAAATAATAAAAAAGTTCTAAATATTTTAACTATAACATTCATTGACCCAGAAGAAAGACTTGGGATAATTAGAGAAAAAGAAATAAAAACAAAACTATACAGAAAAATAACTTTTTGGTATTTTATGGTTTTGAAGGCAGAAAAAGACATAAATTTTAACATAATAGATAATGATTATAATAAATTATATTTCTTAAAGGATAACAATGTTACACAGAAAAATAAAAAAATATGTGGTAAAAGAGTATTTCTTGCAATCAACTAAATTCTGAATTTTAATATCAATAAAAGGCCTGCTGTATTCCAGGAAAAGTTTAAGTGAATCATGTCCTGATGTATAGAAAGCAAATGTTTAGGAGTACTTACCAGAAAAGATGAGCTAGTCTAAAGTTCTTCATGACAGAACTGAAGGCCTGGATGCAGGGAAAACACTGCACAAAATTAGTGTACAAAAGTTTTATACCTATTCAAG
>PVKN010004078.1:0-34700 GCA_004027915.1 Capromys pilorides
TCTTGAAAAGAGGCTGGTATGAAACATGAAAATCTTATACTCAGCTTTGGTCTATTTGACAGAGAAATCAAGAGCAGCTACAGCCAGCTGTGCACATGCTGCCCACTTCCTGTGTCCAAGCAGAGGACAACGACAACAGCATGCAAGCTTCGGATGCGTTTTTATTTTCTTTTGTTCTGAAAGCAGCGATGAGGACCTCACTTGGAACTCTATTTCCCCAGCATGGAGGTGCAGTATGGACACTGAGCATTTATTTGGGTGCACACACTGACCCCTCCTGGAGCTCCCCATTGCCCCACCTTCAGTCAGTTCCAAGACTCGAACCTGTGCCTGGCTGGTGCCCATGAGGCTGTCACCACACAGCTCCCTCTCCCAGCTCTGCAGGTCACTGCCTGTGCCACGCAGCTAAACACAAAGCGTGAAGAGGACTTGAACCTCGAATGCCAGGGTGTCCGGAAGCTGCTGGCCCACAGGCTTTCTGGGCTATGCAGCTAGCTGGAGCGTGCTCCGGGAGCCCTGGTGGGGTGGTGGAGCAGGGAGACTTCCCAAGCCTCTGCCTTCCAGTGGCTTGGAAAGGGGCTGATAACCAGCACCAGCTGGGGGTTCCTACGAGGCGCACATTCCCGGGAGCTGTCATAGACCCTTCCGCTCAGTCTCCAGGCCAAGCTCAGGAATCCATTTCAAGAAGCTCCTTGAGGATTCTGACAGTAGCCAGATGGGAGACACCCAGGCCTCCCGAGCCCCTGCTCCCAGGCAGGGCCCTGCCTGATGGGCCAGAGCTTGCCACCTCTGCCCTCACGGACTCTGGAAACAATGCTGATTGCCAGCTGCTGATTGACAAGAAGCAGGTTCGGCCTGAAGGACAGCAAGGGATTTTCTATTTCACTGGCGCGGTCTCCCACGTACCGGGCTCTGCCCGTGTCTGATCCTCCGGCCTGTTTCATTGGATTTAGTCAACATGTCCTCCTTTATGAATGCCACTATAAGTCTGCATTTTCAACATTAACTATAAGGTGGTGGTGGTAATACCTGCAGCCATCTACAGTCTGCTTTGTATTTACTGTCTCTGATCTTAACAGCTTTGCATCGTGCACTGAAAACTGGGGCTCAAGAGGCTGACTTCCCCAAAATGCCCATCTAGGAGGTGGAGGTGTAAGACCCAATGCCAGCCAGAGTTCTTTCCATCCTCTGCAGGCTGAATCCGAGTCTGAGAGCTCCTCAGCCTACTCCACCTGTGCAGAGATGTAGGCACATAGCTAACTCCTAAGGCTCTTGTTTAGCTTAAGGGGCGTAATTTATGTAAAACAATTAGCACAGTAATGGTAGAAATTTTAATGGTCATTTCACACACCAAGGGTTCCCAAATATGTCTTGGAAAAACGCTGGCTCCCTGTAAACAAAAGCGCTGCAAGTTACTGTCAGTGTGGGCTGCGAGCTTAGGGGACCCCTCTGCTGTCCCTAGAGCTCATTAGCATACACAGGCCACCAGAGCTCCCCAGGAAGGACTCTCCCAGCTACAACACTGAAATTGTGCCAGTCTGTTCCTACCCCTGCAAGGACAAGAGCCTCCTGGCTGGTCTGGAACAGAGCCGCTGGGACAGTCCTGGCCTCTGCAGCGCTTGCGAAAGGCTCAGCCGAAATGAGGAACAGACTGTGGGCTGGCGTTTATGCTGGCTGTTAATCCCATGGCCCGGTTTGACACGGTCTCCTAGCAACACCCTGTCCTTTTCCCTTCTTCATTCTTATGCTTCTAACAGCACTTCCTCTCTTCTGCTCTCTCTGGCCTCACTCTCTGGGTCCCCAAGTCTCCTGCTTAGAGAGATGCCCTGCGCACATGTTTATGTTAATAGTGCTACGGGGAGGAACAGGCTGTTCTCAGGACAGCTTCCCAACTGTCACATGAATCAATCCGGACAGAAAAGTTACTATTTCCACAAAGACCCTTGGGAGCAGAATAGCCCAGCCCCTGCCCTGGGCCCCGCCTTCCGGGCTGCTCCCTCCTTTTCCACTCCCCCATGAGGTTTTCCTCCTTGGAGAAGTAAGGATTCCCAAGCTAGAAAGATCCTTGAGATCACCCAGTACGCAATCCAGAGGAACATCGTGTGAATGCCCGCGCCTGTGCCCTCCCCCGGATGTCCTGCGGCAGCCCTCGGGAAGGCTGGCAGCGAACACTGTTCAGAGCTGCCATAGTGCAGCCAGGGCTGGGACGCTTGGTATAGTCACACAGCCTCGCAACCAGAGGCATGGAGAGCCTAGACTTCCCTCAGAGTCCACAGAGAGTGAGAGACAGGACAGAGCCTACCCTCCAAGAACATCAGGGGTCGTGGTGTCACCAGGGTGTCACTGAGTTCTGGAGGTTCTGCTAGACTGTGTGTCCAGATCACTCAGGGAGACCCTGAATACACACACTGCCTATCTCACCAGGGCACTGGTTCAGAATCTTTGGAAGAACTTCCTCCAGGTGAGGAACATCAGAGTCCAGGGGCAGAGCTCAGCACCTGCCTGGCAAGCCGAGGTTGAACTCAACTCCTGGTTGTTCAGGATGAAATAAAACAAATCAGTCTTACAGGTGAAGAACATTAATTAGACCTAAATGTCAGGTCTGGAGTCAGAAAAAGTGAGGTCCGGCAAGTCTGGGATCTGTCCACTGCTAACTGGATCTGACTTGGCCCAATGGCCCCACGGAAGGGCCATGGAGCACTGGGGAGGTGAGATTTGCTGGGAGGCAATGAGGCTAGGGGCCTGCCCTCGGAGGCTTAGTCCCTATTTAGGGAGAAGGGTTGGTCTCACTTGGTGGGTACTGCACCGGCCAGGCAGCGCAGCTCTGTGCTCCTCGCCGCTGGGTGCTCCCGGCCTGACCGCACCCTCATGCTGGGCTCCTCTTTCCTGTGGGAGGGGAGGAATCACGGGTTTATTCTTTCCAGCCTCTTGAGAGCAGCAGTCAACTCAGGTCGGAGGACGTTGGAGACCCCAGCGAGAGTTGAGTGTCTTGATCCCTGTGTTTCCCCATAACAACTTAAGCAGCGATGTGCAGGTGTGAAGCCCTGGTGTGGAGAGCCTAGGACAGTTGGGAGTTCCGCAGAGGCACACTTGAGGGGTGATAAGGAGCTGAGAGAAGATGAAGGACAAAAAGGCGGGCGCCCTCTGCTTCCAGGAGGCTGCAAGTTCCCGCAGCCTCGAGGCTCCTCCCCCTCCAAGGCACGCCCACAGACATGGCTTCTCCTTCCCTGCACCCGTTGGATGTACATGCACTATTTCTGTGCGACACTGACAACCAGTGTCTATGAAGACATTTTTGTTTTGAAAGCAGTGTCCATGGGCATTAACTTATTTCCTCTCACATGAGTACTTGAAAGACCTAGTTCATGGGATACAACCATTTCAACCCTTACTTTGCCATTTGAGGAAAGTGAGGCACCAGGAGTCCGGTGACTCGTCCAGGCCACGAGTGCTGAGTGTGACGCATGCCCCGGTGTCCAGGCCAAACACCGGTGTTTCTCATCAGTTAGAGAGGTTGTCTGCTACCAGAGTCATCCAGAGTCCCCCCAGGTCACCGTCGGCCTCTCTGTCGCTCTCTTGCTCCTGTGTCTCTGCTCACCCAGGGCCTCCGTAGTTCTTTTTTTTATTCTCAGCTTGGATTTGAGTTTCCTAGGGTGGGACGTGCAGGGAAGCTCCATTACCAGGTGGTCATCTCTAGGTGTGATCCTGTGGCAGGAGCCCTGAGGGAGACATGATAATGAGCCCTCCGTGGATTACCCAGGTGCCCTGAGCGCTTTGCGTGACCTGGCACCTCCCAGGAGATGGCTCCCTCATTAGGAGCAACATCCCGTGGCAGATGGCTTGGGCTCACACAGAGAGAAGGTAGCCCCATGTGCTTGGAGGTGAGGCCACAGCCCTGGCTCTTCTGCCTCTTCCTGGCAAAGCTCTGCCTTCATCCCACAGAGCAGAGTGGGCTGGTACTCAAGGTCTGTCTCCCATCAGAAGGGGCTCTACGGGGTGGACACTATGTGTGTCCTGTTGGCTGTGGTCTCCTTGGTGCACAGCAGTATCAGATATTGGCCAAGGCCCTCCAGCAGGTGGGGAATGACTACATGGAGGAGTTAAGTGAATTCTTGATGAAATCCCAGCGGCTTCAGTGCCATGCTGGCTGAAACACTTGCACTGTGAAAAATGATTCAAATCAAGGCCCCAGGTTAACCTCAGTAGAATCTTCGCCTGGAAGGTGTACTACACGGAGGGTTCACTGTAGTGAGCAGCACTCAGAGGAAAGCTCGTGCCACAGACCCCTGGCGCTAGGCCAGGCTTGTCACTGCAACCAGTGGCAGCTGGATCACAAACAACAAGAACACCAGCGATGCTGAAGGAAGAGGCTTCCAGGGTGACTACTCCATCCTGAACACAAGGCGGATGTGTGGAAGGTCTGGATCATCTCCTTGAAGACAAGATTTTCACAGGACAATAAAGTTCAGGAGCAACTACTAGTCAAGGTCAGGGGGCCAAGGTCTGAGCGAACTCAGTCAATTGATGCTTTGGGTAAAAATGCAGGTGGAGCTGGTGATCTGGTATTCCTGTTGGTGCAGAACCCCTCACCTGCATGTCCTCGACACCAGTCCTGCAAGGAGCTGGCCAGGAGACCAACATAAAAGCCAATGTGAGAGATCTACCTACAGATGAGCTGAGAGGGAAGAAAAGACTGGTCTTCCACAGCCGATGCTCTGAGTCAAGAAGGGTCAAGGATCCAGGGGGAGCTGACCCCATGGACAATGATGACAGACATTCCTGAATAGTTAATGTTTCAGTCTCTGTGCTGTCAAATCTCTTTTGTCATTGATCAACTAGTTACGTCAATGATTCAGTAAAGTAGAAAACTAAACCTAGGAAGAGGGGTTCTGAAGTGTCTCTGAACTTGTAGGAGGTATGAAGATGGGAAGCGGGGTGACTTCCTCCTCAGCCTTCTCTTCTGTGACTTGGAGTGGAGACTCTCGCACTAAGGACGTGGACAGGAGGCTGACTGCAGGCCTGGCTGGTGTCTTGGTCCACGCATAGCGCGTCTCAGAGCTCTAGCTCCGTTAACGGCAAGGCCAGCTCAGCCATAATGTGCAACTTGGTTCTTGCCTCCTAGTTGGTGAGGGTAAGCCTAGGATAGTTGGGCGGGAATTTTGTCTCCAAAATCTTTTGCTTTTTGCCAATAGCCTAGTCAGAGGTAGACCTCTCCTTTCTCTACCTTGGAATTTGAAGCGATGTTTATAACTCTTCTGTATACTCCTAGCATTGGGGTAGCAACCCGAGCAGGAATAGTCTAGGATTCCTAGAGCTGTGAGGATTTGGATAAAGAATGGCACAGCCCCAGGAGGATGTTCAGGGGTGCTCTGGCAGGCCTTGCTCTCACCCATGCACTTACGCTCCACAGCGGCCTTCATAAGGAGGATGCCCAAGGCCAGTAGATGGAAGGAAAGGAAAACTAAAGGAGAGTTTTCCACATATAACTTGGAGTAAAATGTCTCAGTTTTATAATACCAATGATAGCAAAGGTAAAGCAAAGCAGGCACTTCCACAGATTTCTGTCAAAAGTATGAGTTAGAACGCTCATTTTGAAGGTGGTACAGATGTATAAAAATGCAGCTGCCTTGTGAGTTGGGGTGAGTCACTCACACACTCATACTGATGCCCATGCACCACCCTTTTAGAGTTCTAAAACCCTGCAGATGGCAGAGGTATAATAAATCCAACCATGAAATGTCATCTATCCTGCAAAAATGTAAATATCTAGTACTGAGAGTTGGGCATACTGTGGGCTGAAAGAATCCACTCAGCACAGTATCACTTTCTGAGATGCACACTGGTGTATGGAAGAACAGCGTGGAAAGGCAGGTCTCCGACTAGGTGATGTAGCCTCAGGGAAACTCTGGGAGAGGCAGATGGTCCAGAGGACCACTCGCCACTTAGCCATTCACCAAATATTTAAATTTTTAAAAAGATCACTCAAAAGCAGTGCTTAGTACCTAAGCTGTTTCATAACAAAGTAAGTGGATAAATATTCTTGGGATTGTGACTGATGTGTTCCAGTACTGTTGTTGTTAGTAGATGCTTTGATGGGACAAAATGTCACAAGCATAGCTAAAAGAAAGTAAAAATGAAAAGAAACAAAACTGTCAGTGTTTTCTATTAACAAAATGTCGGGTGTCTATTCATTTGGAGTTTCAAAGCACAGCTACATGGCCCCAGCTGCAGATGCTGTGCTGGGGACAGCCATGTGGGCACCGTCACCGCTCAGATGGTCCTGCGCAGGTGGCTGGATCAGGCAGTGCAGTGACAACCTCACTCACTCACGTGTTTGCTAGGCAAGGGGACTGACCATTAAGAGCCACATATTGGACTCCTCTAAATGTCTGTGTGTGATGCTCACATGGAAGAATTCCACGCAGTATGAAAGTCAGACCTTAAAGCTGGCCAGTGACTCGAAAGACCCTGCTCAGCAGTACGGAAGGAAGGGAGCTTGGCATGAGCGTGGCACACCATGGAACTCCATTTTCCCAACGTGAGGTGCTAGGAGGGGCAATGGCATGTCCTGTTGAGGCAGAGTGACAGCCCGGGTGCAGTTGGGAGGTCTTTGGGGTGCTGGTGGGTGTTAACTTGTTCCTAGAGCTCAGTGCTGATTGCATTGAACTACTTAGTGTGTGTTGTGGTTTGTAGCTAGTTGCTCCCCAAAGGCTCATGTAAATCATGAGGCTGTGAAGCACTTGGCTTGAGGGGTGGTGCCTGAGGCGGTGTGGCCAAGAGAGGTGCAAACCATTAAACTGTCAGCATGCGCTGTCAGAGTGCAACTCCCCCCCCCCGACCCCCCAAGGCAGTGGTTTTGCACAGAGGTATGGAGCAGAGCATTCTGGACACGGCAGCGCCCCAGTCCCTCCTCCAGTCCCTATAAAGTAGGGGCAGCATCTTGAAACCTCCAGGAACTGTGAACTAAATAAACCTTTCCTCCCCTAAGCTTGTGTGGTGGGTATTTGTCCCAGCAATGACAGAATAGTAACTAGAACAGAATTTGGTACCAGGAGAGTGGGGTCATAGCTGTGGCTATAGCTGACCATGTGGATAACAAGCTTTTGGGAATGGCTTATGGGAAGAAATAGGAAAGGTTTGGTGATGGTGCCTATGAATAAAGTGCTGGAACAGTTTTGGCACTTCTGTAGGGGAGGTTCTGGTCAGAGCTCAGACCAGAAGACTGATAGCAAGCCAACCTGTAAAGACCAGGCTGGGGAGGTTTCTGCTGGGAAGAAGGACTGCATTGGCTGTTGGACTCCAGACCATTTGTGTTTTGGCTTGGCCAAACTTTGGCAGAATTTTGCCCGTGTCCAGAGACTTTGCCTGAGACTGAAATTAAACATGGAAGGCTAATGAATCTTTCAAAGGAAATTTCAAAACAGTCGAATATTGGGACAGTGGCCTGGTTATTGCTGGGGGCTCTTAGTCAGATTTATGGTGAGAATGAAGAGCAAAGAGCCCAGCAGAATGATTTAAAATGTTGTGAGTTTGGTAAGAAAGAAAGCGCCAGAGAGGCTGTGGATTGCAAAGATGGAGCTGAGATCTCCATTGCCCAGGAGGAACAGGAGAACAGAAGAGATGTCCTGAGGGCATCACAGGAGGTGGCAGTTTCTTGCCCTTCACAGCTTCCGAATAGCAAGGGCGAGGGTCTTTGCTTTGAGGAGAAAGCCGCAGAGCCGCATGTCCCAGAATGGAGGCAGTAGCCACACCAGGTTCCAGAATGGAGGCAGAGGCCACAGCGGACTACAGAATGGCACCAGCATAGAGAATTAGTCCAGAAATCCAGGTACTCACCCCATATTGTTAAGAGAGAAGGAAGTCTGGCTACTGCTCCAGCTGGCAGGAGAGTGGGCATCATCCACGTGGCACTGGTTTTAGGTGCATGCAGATTGCAGGAATTCTGAGATTAAGAAGGCTTCCACCTTGATTTTAGAAGAAGGCCTGGGAGGCCAGGCAGTGTGCTCTGGGGAGGGCAATGTGTGAAGTTGTGAGAAGCCTATGCCGTGGAAACCTCAGAAGTTTGGAAAAGCCAGGAACGTGGGTCCTCAAGGAAAGCTGCACAGAGGGAGCATAGCCGGCCTAAGAGTGAAGCTATGGGAGCTACCATCAAGAGTACCATAGGGGCGGAGCCACATGGAGCTCACAATTTGTCACAGATTGCTTTATATGATGTTCCACATGGAACTATAGGACTTAATGTTTGCCCTGCTGGATTTTGGACTTGTTTGGCCCCAGTGGTTTGAGTCCTCCTGTGTATACCTTTTGGAAGGGCAATGTTTATCTTTTGCTTTTGAATGTTCAATGTATGTAATTTTTCATTTGTGTAGGTACTCACAGTTGAGAGTTTGCCTTGGATCTTGGAGGAAACTTGGGACTTGGACTTTTCAGCAATGCTGAAACTGTTGGGACTTTGGCAACTCTTAGAGATAGACTAAAATGCCTCCTGCAGAAAAGGATGTACATGAGTCTTTGGGGGTCCAGGGCTGGAATATTGTGGTTTGTAGCTAGTTGTCCCCATGTAAATCATGGGGCTGCCAAGCACGCAGCTTGAGGGGCGGGGCTTGAGGGGCATGGCCAAGAGAGGCTTGAACCGTTAAACTGACAGCACACAACCACACACACACACACACACACACACACACACACACACACACACACCCCGGTTTCACACGGAGGTATGGAGCAGATCCTCCTGGACACAGCAGCACCCCAGCCCCTCCTCCAGTCCCTATAAAGCGGGGCAATGTCTTGAAACCTCCAGGAACTGTGAGCTAAATAAACCTTTCCTCCCCTAAGCTTGTGTGGTGGGTATTTGTCCCAGCAAGGATGGAATAGTAACTAAAACAGTGTGTGAAACTCTTGAGTTTTCTAATTATTATTTGTGATTTTTGTGACTATTTTCTGCCTCTGTCAGAAGTTTATACAACAAGGAAAATAAGAACAGAAAACCAAAATTCAGTTTTCTGCTTCAAGGCCTCCCTGCCTTCCTTGAGCTGCAGTCTGACCCTGTCAGCAGCTGGTGGTGAAGGCAGAGGCCCTTCCAGCCTGTGCGTTGGGGCTCCACCTCTTCCAGCCCAAGGACCCTCCTGGAAGCAGTGGAGAAAAAGACAGAATAAGCCTAGGAACACTTGCTGTGAGAATTTGTAGAAGGCTTCCTATCACAAGGGTCCCATTTTCAAGGCATTTGTTACAAAGACCCAATCAATGGACAGGGGAAGTTGTGTCTTCCGGAGAAAATGCACGTAGCTAATGCTCCTGAAGTGCTAGTGGAGTAAGTGGGAGCTGCCAAAGGCTGTCCTTGCCAGGAACCCCCAGGCCAGGACAATCCAAACACTGTGACTGGAGACTTGGAGCTTAGGGCCCAGCCTGTTCCCGGTAGGAAGGAGGCAGCCATTATGCTCACGCCCGACGACTGCTGCTTGAATAGGCGCTTCCTCTCTGAGGGGAGCTGGTTTGTCATTTCCTTCTACACTCCTGGAAGTCCTGGAATGGCAATATCACAGCTTGTACCCATTCAGAACAGGAAAGTGTGACATCGGCAGACAGCCTTGGCCCGAGAGGAGGAAGCATTACAGTCCGGTGTGTGTCAGCTTCCAGATGAGAACCAGGAAGATCATTTCTGTACTGAGGCCCATGACGTGATCGCCCTGCTTGAGGTTGGCCTGCTGCCAGGGAAGCTTTTCCGAGTTAGACCTTAGCCGCTCTGATATTCACAAGGCAGGGGCCTTGAGGAGAGCCACATTCGAGGGCCATGAGCAGTACACTGGGTTAGCTTTTCAGCCCAAAGAGAGCTGTTGGGAGGGTGAAGTGGCCCCCGTGAGTGAGGGTAGTGAGGGAATGCTGCTCTACTGCTCAGGAGGCGGGGCCTGGTCAGAAGGGTTGAGACCCACAGAGTGCTTGAGTTAGCAGCAGGAAACAGGCAAGCACAGAGCCTGTAGGGGCTTCAGGTCATCTGTGTCAGTGCTCCTCAAATATTCAGATGCAAAGGGCCGGTTCCATTGTTATTTAATCTTCCTTATTTATTTCTAATGTCCCATGGGCCAACATTTCTTAAAAATACTAGTAAGTGAATAAATAAAAATAGAGAAAGGTCAATAGTCAAGCAAAATTGATAATAAGCAAAAGGCATTTTGTCAAGCAAAACACAAGTCCTCACTTGGATGATCGTCTTTGCAGACACTGCTGGAGTGGCCTAAAAGCTCAGGATCCCTGCCAGGCTGGGCACAGAGTGAGAATGCGCCACTGTGGGCAGCTTCTTCTGGTCCTCACTGTGTGCCTGCAGCAACCTGTGGCTGCAGAACTCTCGGAGCTGCGCTCACTTCCCCTAAGCGCACTTGTCGGAGGAATGAGGAGGCCAACACAGGGGTCCAAGCAGGAGAAAGGACCAGGGCACAGATACTGCAGGGAGGATAGAGACCCAAGGGAAGAGAACGGAAAAGACCCTCAGCAATTGAGCTTCTCCTGGTAGGGCTACTTTCCCACCCATGGTCCGGTGTTTCTGTAAGGCTAGGATCTAAAGCTAATCAGCAAATAGCCAGATTAATTGTATAGAGTGAGACCGAAAGAGCCCTGCTCGTTGTATTTAATGAATCCAGATGCTAGCCAATAAAATATGCAGGACACACAGCATTAAAGTTCTGGTTCAGGTCAACTTGGGGACACTGGGCAGGTAATGTGTCACTTTTTTCCACCCATTTCGTACCCCAGAATGGCAGATGGAAAACATTCATACAAAATCAATTTTCCTGTTTTTCAAAGACCAACTATAAAAGCTCATAGCCATAAAATTACAATTAATGATTCTTGAAATCAGATTCAGAATTAAGGGTAATCGCAGCAAAACATTAGCAGAGTGAGTTGCAAAACAACTTAAAAGTTACAGGAATAATTTCTGGCTAAAAAAGCCGACCACTGTTTTATGGTTTGGTGCTTTGGAAGAGAGATGGATTTTAAGTAGGAAAGACAAAAGACCACAATTCTGCCTGCGTTTCAGTTTCCAGCCTGAGACAGCTGTTGGGTGATGTCACCCATGGTGAACGCAGCCGTGTGTGGGGGCAGCTAGCAGATGACAAGCGAGAGCCCGTGGACATGCTTCCCTGCCTCTTCCCATTCTCCTCACGGAGAGATGCACCTAAACGCAAATTTGCACATGTGGACGTTTACATGAAGCAGAAAGGGCACACAAAAGGGTTCAGCATGAAAGACGGCCGGGGCAGGTAAACACTGCAAGATTCAGGTCGTGTTGCTGCCCGAATCCAGAGGGTCTCTGAGGGAGCAGCTAGAAGGCCATTTGGCTCTGAGCTCCTTTGCCAGGAACACGGCCTGCCACGAGGAAGGAAGCGCCAAGAACATGCCCACTTGTGTCACGCTGACATCTTTCTTAAGGCTGAATGTAGGCTTGGGAAACACGAGCCATCAGGCGCAGACAAGCAGACTCTGCCCCGCGGGTTTAAAATTAGGCTGTAGAGGAGGAGGAGGGAAACCCAAGACGGGAGGACGCAGACACCCACTAATTAGAGAACAGCCCACCAGAGACTCCCTTGCCTGAGTGTGTGGCAAGGTCAGGCTCACCGTGGCACTGGCAGGGAGCTCAGAAAACGAGATCCCTAAATACAGGCTTGGAACCCAGTTCACTGGAGGCAGACCAAGAGTGTGGGAGGGAGGGCCGGGGAGGCAGGGCACACCAAAGTGACCCACTGTGCTGCACAAGTCCTGGCTGGGACGCTGGAATGTCGCGGGAACCATCCCAGCTCAAGCACATGGCTGTCTGAGCCTCTCTCCTCCTGGTCCTGGCCAGGCAGTGAGGGTGCTCAGCGCTGTGTGCTCTGCACCCCAAGAACGCTCCCTTCTAGTTTATGATCTTCATAGAGCAGTTTCCTGCAAACTTAGGTAATGAACGTGAGCTCAGGCTCCTCTGGGGCTGAGGATGCTCTAAGCACAGGTCCTGGAGAGCTGCGGACTTCCCAGCCTGCTCGGCCCAGACACTTTCCATGCATGCTTGCGGCTCCACAGCATTCATCATGTTCCTCCTACCTGATTGTGTCACTGTCTATTACCTCATGGGGAAAATCATTGTTTAAAACTTGCAAATAAGCTGCACAAGAGTTTTAGCTTCTCTTTTCCGAGATCATAGCCTCCCCCCTCAATTTCCAAATCGGTGATGAATTTCTCTGAAACCCTGGCAGTCCCAGCGGTGAGGGTGAAAATAACTAGCTCATTACCCATAGGCGGCAAATGGGCCACCTGAGAACCTGGGCTGCAGTGACAACTGGGAAGCTGACAGACCTCATCAGGGACCGGATTCTGATTAGCCTGAGCCCTGGCGACCGCTTTCCAAGTGCCTCGCTGCTGGCTGTGTGCTGATTTACATCTGATTGGACATCATTTCATGTTTGGGGCCACTGGTCCTCTCTGAGAGGGCGTGTGGAAGGCTTTGAAGTACTTAATTATAACCAGGCGGCAAACAGGGGCTGGGCAGCGCCGCGGAGGGCCCTGTCGGGGCTCACAGGGTGCTCGCTTACAGGGCAAACCCATGTCCGGCGAGTCTGCCCCAGCTTTTCATTCCATCACCCCACAAGGCAGCCTTCCAGAGCTTTCTGGACTCGAGGAAAACAGAAACGAGAGGAGTTTTCTTGGCCCAGGAAGCTACACTGAGGCAGATTCCAACATTCCAGCATGTGGACAGCTTGGCCTTTCTGTTAATAGCCAATTACTAAAAATAGAGATGATTGGGCCTCGCTTGAAGGGAGGTCATTTTTACTAGTTCTCATCTGAGCTGATCCATCGAGGGAGGTAATGCACAATAGGACCCTGCATGGTGCTAAGCCACGTGCCCAAAAGGGCGACAGAACAGAGCCATGGAGCCTGAGCCCGGCATGGACAGAGCCCTGGAAGCCCAAGAATTAGGATAAGAAAAGGGGAGGTTCTATGCTAGGGAGTCAGGATGGGAATCGGGCAGAAAGGGAGGGAAGATCCAGGGGATGAAGGGTGGAGAATAAGTATAGTCACTTCACGTTATGGCTTGTGTCTAGAGTCCCCTCCTAGCCTCATGCAGTCGTGGGGCTGCTTCTGGAATTTGTGACTGATTATTGTGGGTGTGGGTGCTGCCCCTCTCCTGAGCAGGTGATTTGCATTTCAGTGTAAGGTAGGAAGAGAAGTTAGCTGCTTGAGCAGCTGCTAGCTCTCCCTGCGCTCTTGCTCTTAGCTGCCACCATGAAAAGTTGTTTTCTGCCTGTGCCACTCTGCCTTGGAGCCAGCTGGATATGGACTGAAACCTCCAGTAACTGTGAGCTAAATAAACCTTTCATTCCTTCATTTTGAGTGTCAGGTGTTTGTCCTAGCAACGAGAGAAGAATAACTAAGATACTTCAGGATGGGAATGATGAGAATAAATTGCTTTTAAATGAATCAGTGCAAAGTGAGTGGAACACTTCTCTGTGTAAGTGGTTTTGAGGTCCAAACTGGAAAGATGAGACCAGATAAGCTTCCCATGTGTGAGGGACTATTCACTACCAGGCAGGGGACTGGGTGTGACCAGGAAAGTACCAGAGGGACAGCAGGGTCTGCACTGAGTTGTTTGAGAGAACTGTTACCTTGATTGGTCAAAAGCCCCAGCAAATATTCCCTGGGCCTTGCCAACGGGTGACTTCAGCAGCTAGCCTGCCCCCTACCCCCAGTCCCCCTTGATCTTTTCAGCCAATGCTATTGTCATTGCATTGCTAGTGAGAATGAGAGTGGCTGGCCTGCGTCCAGCACATGGAAGACCGAGCGGGCTGACTGCTAAGTGAGTGATGGAACTGAACCGACTGCCTGGAAGCAGATCAGATGTCCTGGGAGGGATGTGGAAAGCTGCGGTCACCTCAGCCCTCACAACAGGCAGCAGGGAAGACCTGGAAGAGGTCCAGGTTGGCAGCACTGTGGGCAGGGGCAGCCAACTTCCCCTCCGGGTCTGTCTATTGTCCCCACCTGAGAAATCAAGGGTGAGTTCTATGAATGGGCTTTACCTGCAGGGAGACTTTGGGAGGAGAGACCCCACAACTCAGTCAGTGTCAGGTTCTCAGAGGAGTTCATCCTCTGACATCGGGTTCAGCACCTCTGGGGCGTGCTGACTGTAAACTGGAAGAGCCCGTCGTCCTCTGCTTCCAAGCATGGTCCTCCTCCCAGATGGACAGCTGGAGTGTCTGACACTGCTCTTCCACCAGCTGCATCGCCTTGCCAGAGGCCTGCGTCTGTGCTGCCACCAGGAGGACAGGTGTTGCTCCTGCCCACCAAAGCTCAGATCTCCCAGGGAGGGAAGGGCGTGGCTGGTCCATCAGCCTTGTGGGTGTGATTGAGGTTAAAGGAGGAAAGTCCCTGAGCAGCACTCGCTGGCCTGGAAAGGTGACTCTGACCGCACGTGACCTCTGCTTCCTTTCTTTATGCGGGTGTTGTAGTCAGGGCTTAGGGAAATAATTTAATACAGGACACAATTCATAACTTATAGGATGCTTTTATAATATTTTATAATATCTACCCAAAAAGTTAAATGAAAAAGAGTGCAAGAGATCTGTCCACTCACTAGAGACCTAGAGAATCCAGCTGAGGCCTGGGTCCCACTGCAGTGTCCTGCGTGAGTCCAGCTGGAGACCTAGAGCCCATGGCAATGTCCTCCACAAGTCCAGCAGGAGGCCTGGACCCCACCACAGTGTCTCAGGCAAATCTGTATCCAAGATCTGTACCGGGAAGGCCAAGGCCAGTGATAGCCAGATAAGGATCTGTGCCAGCAGGCTGAGGGCTCTACACTGGAGCCAGGAAGCGACATTCGAGGTAAGGACCAGAACTCCCCAAAGAGAACAAGCAGCCATTGTCAGAGACAGCGAGGACCTGAGGTCCTGTTATGATGAGAACATCTGATTTCATGTCAAGAAAGCCAGCGTGACCAGCTTCTCCAGGAGAACCAATAGTCCGCTTCTTCCTCTCCACTTGTCCTTTTCATGCTGTTGGTGACAGTCACCAGTGGGGCTTTCCAGGCCCAGCACCATGCTGATTGAGTTTGGCTGGGTATGGTAAGTAGACCTTTTGTTTATCCACCATGCTGGGCACATCCACAGTGGCCCCTGTCACATGGCTTCTGCAAAGAAGAACTGGCTAATGCTGGGGGAGCATCCAGGAAGATGGTTCACTCTGCCCCAAGGAGGCCATGCCCACAGCAGTATCTGATTATCGGTATCAAAAGAAATAGGTCCACCTAAAACCACTACTAAATAATATAATATTAAAATAATAGCAACGAAGTGCATTATGATTGCTTTTGACTACTCTTCTCCCCCGGTGCTAAGTTCTTCTGGGTAGCTACCATGGCCCTCACCTGACCCAGCAGCTCGCTAAGCTCAGAGGTCTCTGCTTCCCAGCAAAGCCTTAGGCCTTCACCTTATGTCACTGACACAGGAGTGAGGGTGGCTCTGAGCAGCAATCCACTATCGCAGGCTCCTCTGCACCTCGGGCCCTAGCTTTGCAGCACTAAAGCAGAAGCAGAAAGACCCAGGCACTACTGCCATCTACCTCGAGCTGGGCATTGCAGCTCTTTTTTTTCTTACTTTTTAAAAATTAATTTTAATGAGAAAAAAGATAAAATAGCAATGAAACAGTTTCAAAACAGGTTAGCAGGACATCTGCAATAATTAATACAGTGCATATTTTCGCCTTTACAGTATTTTTTCAGGGGATAAGATACAGACATGATATCTTTATATAAACAACATTAGTACAAACCTTTCTTCTCAATGAACTAAGAGAAAGTAGCTGTATATCTATCCTAACTATCTTGGAGAATATATATCCTTTTTTCGCAACAAAATGGTCCTTTAGAAAATAATATGAAGAATTAATGAATCAAAAAGCTGGTTCTGTGAAAGATTAAATAAAATTGGTAAGCCCCTAACTAACCTCATCAAAAAGAGGGAAGAAAAAACTCAAATTCAAGCAAGGAGTGAAAATGGTTATATTACTGCAGACCCTGTGGAAATTAATGAGATCATCAATAGTTACTTCAAAAAATCTTTACTCTCACAGAATTGAAGACACAGAATAAAGTGACGGATCCCTAGAAAGGTACAAATTACCAAAACCAAATCAAGAAAAT
Source organism: Capromys pilorides (assembly GCA_004027915.1). Classification (NCBI taxonomy): domain Eukaryota; kingdom Metazoa; phylum Chordata; class Mammalia; order Rodentia; family Capromyidae; genus Capromys; species Capromys pilorides. Next base: position 16,163 of record PVKN010004078.1, read on the forward strand.
ATCAGAAATCTCACTAATCCAATATCAGCCAACGAAATTGAAAATATAATAAAAAACTCACCGACAAAGAAAAGCCCAGGTCCTGATGGATTCGTAGCTGAACTTGCAGTGCTTCTGAACATAGTAATGACTTACATTTGCCTGGAATCGAGAACGGAGGTGGAAGTGAGGGGTCAACCAGAGCCCAGCACCGTGGCATGACACTGGAGCTGGTCAGTAACAGAATGTGGAATGCGGTCTCCTGGGGTGATCAAGCCATGGGGAGGCTTTTATGCCGACAATAGTCCTAAGGTGTAAAGGACTCTGGGGTGCCCTGCGGAGTCCTGCTGTGGGTGTCCCCAACTGCTTAATCTGCTCCCACATCAGCACTTGTCTTTGGAGGAGAGCCAGTTTGATACTATGATACTATGGATTTATTACTATGAAAACAATGGCCAAATGTAATAGCTCCCATTTCCACCAGCTTTTTAAAACCAAACAACCTGAGCAGAATCTGGACCAGCCTTGGGGTCAGACCTGACCGTAGCAAACAGCAAGAGGGAATGTAGAGGGTTAGGAAGGCTGTGCACTAAGCACTAGGCTTATCTCTGCTGAATTCTCATAGACTTCCTGATAATGGAAGTATCTGACTGTAGATGGATTACCCACATCACACACACACACACACACACACACACACACACACACACACAAGCACACGCACGATGCCAGCTACCTGGGAGGCTGAGGTAGGAGAATGGCAAGTTTGAGGTCAGTTTGGGAGACTTAGCAAGATCCTGTCTCAAAATTTTGTGAAGGGGCTGGGGACACAGCTAAGTGGTAGCGTGCTTGACTAGCACAGACAAGCCCTGAGTTCAATCCCTAGTGCTGTACCAGACAGACCAAAAACCCAGGGGGCATCTGGGACACACTGTGATGACCGCCGAGTCTTGCCCCGTCACACCCGCACGCCGCGGCAGGGTGCTAAGGAATCCTGAGCAATAGTCCCAACAGCAGACAGCAGCATTAGGAGTTGGGTGGGGCTCCTTGGCGTTTGACACACGTGTGTGTTTGCTCTGCACCCCGCACCCCGCCTCTCTCTACTTGTGGAGGGGAGTCCTCACTGCAGAGCAATGTCTTGCACCTCAGGTACCAGATGGGGATCAGAGAGGTGACAGTGGCTGCCAAACCACTCTTCTGGATCCTGAGACACAGCTGGCCTCCAGCCTTTCTGCACCCCCCTTCACTCCTCGCTCTCTGTCTCCCTAGCAAACAGCATTCTGCATCTCACAGATGGGGACCCCGAGCTCCAGGGAGCCAGCCAGACGTCATCAGCGGCTCCGCTGCTGTGTGCAGCCTCAGGCTCCTTCCCCTGACCTGAAGTCATGAGAGTGCTCTCGAAAGTCCCAGGCAGGCTTCCCCTCTCAAGACCACTGTGAGGCGTCCACACAGCGATGAGACAGGATGATTGATCTGCCCTGCTGAGAGCGTAAAACACAGACAGGCAGACATGGGAGAAGAAATGGTGAGCTCCAGGTTCAGCTCTGTGACAGTTCACATCTTTCACTTCCTCATCTGTCAAGCAAGAGTGGGTGGCCGAGCATGTGGCGGGGCTCACGCGCACACATTCCTGGTGCCGAGGATTCAGATGCTTTTGCAGCACTGCCTGGGAGAATCCCGAGGCTTGTGCTCTCCTCAGGGTCCTTCTTCTTGATCCTGCCTGTCGACCTGCAGTTACCAGCATTTCACCACAAACCTGTGCTTCTCCAGCCCCGATTTCTCCCTGGGCCTCGCCCTCTGCTAGCTCTTGATCAACATTTATTTTGTCTGCTGTTCATGTAGCTGCTCCCGCTTGCTTTGGGTCGCTGTCTGCATGGCTAATCCTTTTCTAACCTTAACTCTGTGGAGAGCGTACTTGGATCTGTCTCACATTTTAAACATCTGATAATCTCCCCAGCTTGACTAGATCATGTGATTATTTATATGTAATAGTATCATTGATATGGTTGGAACTACCACTTTGCTTTGGGCATTTTGTATCTCAAATCTCTTTTATTAATCCTATTTTTCTTCACAGTTAATGGATGCTTTCTAGCATAATCATTTAATTTGCTTGATAGTTATTACTATATTTAAAAATTGTTTTCTTAGCAGTTGCTAGTAGTCTTGCAGTATATATCTAAGCTTATCACAATCTAATTTCACATGTATGCTAACTTAATTCTAGTGAAATGTAGAAACTTTGCTTCTCTGCTATATTTTATTGGTTTCCATGTGTTCTCTCCATATTTTGTAGTCTTCTTGTCCTACACATTAGATTGATATGCATTATAAATCCACCCACGCATCACAATAATTCCTTTACACGCACGTGTATACCTATGTACATGCACACACGCACACACACATATTTTACAAAGCCAAGAACAAGCCCATCTGCACTGACAGAGTTTGCTCTGCTTTTCTTGTTCCCTTCCTGATGCACCCACAGTAGCTGTGGGTTCGAGTCCTCACCAGGCACATTTTCCTCCCCCACGGCAGCTCCCTGCCTGCCTGCCTCCTTGTCTCTGTTTGCAATCCGTTCCACTCTGTCGCTCCTAAGCCTGGCGATACAAGCAGGCTGATGTTGTTTTATATATGCACTTTGTTGAAAATCACTCAATCACTTTTCACTGACGTGGAAGTCATCTAGTGTCTAAGTAAATATACGACTGTGCAGAGCTTGGGGCATCTGGTGGCCCCATGATGCTGTGCCAGGTGTTGCCTTCGGTGCCAAGCACTTTCACTGCCCCAGAAACACTGCGGACCCATGGCCAGTACCTTGTCCCCTCCCTATTCCCTGACAACCTCTCATCTGCTCCAGTCTCTTCTGAGTTATTTGCTCTGGGTATAAAAGGAATCCTGTAAGCTGTGACCTTTGTGTCTAGCTTTTCCCCTTGGCATAGTTTTGAGGTTCAGTCTTATTTTAGTGCATATCTGAACCCTAATCTTTTTTCACAGCTGAATAGCATTTCACCGAATGGATAGCAGAATGTGTGTCTGTCCATGTGTGGGGGACACTGTAGTCATGCCCCAACCTCTTTCTGGGCCCTGTACTGTGGTTCCAACCACTCTGGACAAGTTCTGCACCTGACCAATGGTTTCATGCCCCCAGGAGGAACACCGAGGGGTGGACTTGCGGGATCCCACAGCGACTGCGTGTTTTATTCTATGAGGAGCGCCCATAACCCGCTGCACAGCAGCTGGGCCATTCTGCTCCTTCACCAGCGCGCGGGGACGGCTCTCACGTCCTCACCTCTGTGCTGCCACGTGCTGTTGCTGTGTCCATCCCAGTGGATGCCAGTGCGTGTCCCCCTTGGCCCATATTTGGCTCTCTAATGACTGATGACATTGAACAGTATCTTCTGAGAGAAACAGCTATCCAAGTCCTTTGCTTGTGCTTTAAACTGAGTCCTAAGGCTTTTTGGGGTCCCAAACCCTAAAGAGACCCTCACTAGAGCTATAATTTGCGGACACTTTCTTCCACTCGGTAGATCTCCCTTCAGCTTTCGTGAGCTTCAGGGCTGAGTTTCAGGAGTGGGTGCTGGCCCACCTCGGATAGCCACAGGCGCAGGGGCCGAGCTCTGTGGCCGCGCCCTCCCCCAGAGCCTTTGATCTGGCTTCTGCAGGAGCCAACTACTGTGCTAGCCATCAAGTCGCTTGGGCTTCTTCCCTAAAAGCATTCTCTAAAAGTATTCTTGGTCTCAGCAGATGGACCTATTGCCATCAAGCCGGCTTACCGGGCTTACTGTGAGCCCAACTGAGCACGGCGACCTCTCCTGGGGCGACCTGAGCCACCCCCAGACAGCTCGCTACTTGCAGCTCTCCGCTTCATTTCCCGCGCGCCCCTTCTCTGTGCGCATGCGCCCTCAGAGGCACCATCTGCTACATACCAGCTTTCCCTGGCCCAGCTCTGGCCCAGCTGAGGGAGCTGCTCTGTCCGTCGCCTGCACCCTCACCCTTGCTGCCCATCTCAAGGCTGTGTTGTGCTGCTTTGCAAGGCGCTCTCCGTCCCTGGGATTCTGTCTCCTTCTCCCTTTGCGAGGCCCGCACCGCCCTTCTTGGTTTTATTGTGAAGTTTACCTCCTCTGAGCCCTTTGCTCACCTTTCCTTCTACTTTCTGGGCTGCTTCAGCCCGTTCCTTTCCTGCGTGGCTCTTGACATGGTTTTCGAACGCAGCTGCTTAATCATCTCTTGTCTGCCGCTCCCACTGCGTGGTAAACTCCAGGCAGCAGGGAGCACTGGTTTTTGTTCATCGCTCTGATAAACACCTAGAAGCGATGGTAGGAGCTCTCATTTGCCGAGTGCTGTGTGGAAACACCGGGGAATGTACCCTGTGCACTGTGCCTTGTTCACACACACACACACACACACACACACACACACGCACACATAGACACACAGACACACATCACTGACTACAACTACATGGACTGTATGATTCTGTCTTTGCTGTACCATTGTCTAAATTTAGGCATAGTGATGTCTCTAGCTGACCCAGGCTGCCGTAGAGCTTATGCCTTTAATAGTCTTCCACTAAAACTACTGTGTTTATTCCACACAGAATTCCACCTGATGATTTAGTTCTACTAAAAATCAGGCCAAGCTTGCCACCATGGACTCTATTTTGGGACTGATCGGGTAGCACTACACCTTCCACTCGGTGCGGCCCAGAGAAAGTGTAAACGTTCAGCCAGTGTTTGCAGAATGGTGAACCAGGATGAAGCACTGTGAGGACCCCTCTGCCCTAGGAGCGGTGGTGCCCAGCGGAGCCTCTGGGTGCACAGGCGGCTTCTGTCCCTGAGCAGCATCTCTGCACCGCAGCCTTGGCCTCCTGCCTGCAGCTGCCCAGTGCTTCAGGCGGGGCCGTGCGTCTCAGGAACTCAATGCCACGTGTCCTTTGTTTCAATTATTTTAAATTTAAGAGGCTGTCCAGTGTCACTTCGGGTGTCTTGCAGTTAACAGTTCTGATAAACTCAAGTGCGAAGACAGAAGACAAAAACCCAAATTTTACTTCCATTCCTTTTTACCCTGGTGCCCTCAGGTCCCGGTTTCTCAGGCGTTAGCCCACTCACACCTTGCTTCACCGCAGCCTGAGGAAGTGCACCTCTTTCCTCAGGCATGCCTCTGTTTCCCCATCCCTCCAGCGGTATCCCACGTAGTCCTCCAAAAGTTCTTAAGTGGTCAGCAAACACCCCGTGTCCAACTAGGTGGAGCACTCAGGCTCTGAAGGGTGGGAACACACAGCTGGGGAGATCAAGGTCTTAAATATGACCTGAGAGAGGAGGCAGTCTAACACAGAAGGCCTTGTCAAGGAAGTGGTGCGGTGGGAATCCGGGTCTGCAGCTAAGGTTCTGGCAGGGTTCACTGTGCAGAAATCGCTGTGAAGCAGCCCTGGCCCCGTGTGCACCTGGGCAGGGTGAAGTAGGGGACTGTGTCCCTCCTGCCTCCCACACTGCGCTCACCGTGTTGGATAAGGGACGGTCCACAACTGCTAGTCCAGGTGGAGAACACTTGTGTTTCTTTATGGAAAAATAATCAAAGACATAGTAGAAAAAATTAAACTGAGTCATGAATGTTAAAGAAAAAGAAGCAGAGGTGGTGTGCAGGACTCCTCGGGCTCCCCGGCAATTGCCCCGCCTCTTCCCCCCATATGCAAAGTTGGACTGGTGAAGAGGCATTGTTCGCCTCCCACCACCGGCATGCTCCGCATCTCACTTGCGGCGCATTGGGTTAGGGCAGAAAGATGCCGCTTTGTTTACATTCTGCTTTGGCTGTAGAATTTATTACAAAGGGCTGTACTTGTTTATATGCCAAAGGGCAGGGCGGCTCCACTTCTCCTTCACAGAAGCTTGGGGGGTCAGTCAACTATGGCATTTGCTCCATGCAGTTCCATCTGACCATTAGATGTGTGCTGGCTGTAGATTCCATGGAAACAGAATGGATCTTAACACCGCAAAGGGTTTCTGTTCCAGGAGGGTCTCATCTTTCCGTAGACCTAGAAGTGAAGTGTTCACTCAGCTACCCAAATGTCCCTCTGTAAACAGGAAGCATTTGAGCTAGCTGATGAGTAGGTAAGTGCTTCACTTTCATCAAATAGTTGTCCTCATTGCCTAGGCGGAGTAACTGTGCCTTTTATTTTCTCAAATTTCCTGTCAAATTTCAATAAAATCAGCTCACTGTATGCAAGTTCAAAAGAAGACGTTATTTTCGTGCTTTGGTCACACTTCGCTTATCAGTCATACCAAAGATCAGAAAAGAAAAGGGGAAAAATCCCCAAGATACTTACACAAATTGTCTCCTTCGCTTTCAGATGGATGGGACCATCTCCTGAGAAACTAGCTTCCTGGGTGTGAGCAGGCTCCGTACACACGCTGCAGTGTATCCCAGACAACACTAGGTTTACAAGCTGGACCACAAAAGAAGAGCTCCACAGAGTCCTGAAACTCCTTGGTCATGCAAATACTCTGGCGTGCAATAGTCAGGGTCTTACTAGAGGAACAGGTAGAACCGAAGACGTGCAAATGTGTAAGAAGTCACAAGGCTGGCTTGTGACGGTAGCCACAGAGTCAGAGGAGGACTCGAGCAGAGGGCGCCTGCACCCTGGAGACCGAAGGGTTCAGTCCGCAGTCTGGAGCCCTCGGCAGTGCTCCGTGCACGTCCGTATCAGGAGGCCCCTGGGTCTGCGACGGCAGGCGGATGAGTGTGCGCAGGAAGGTGGAAGGGTTCACGGTGGAAGTCAGAGTCTGCACTAGAGCCAGGAGACGATGTCCAAGCTGAAGACCGAGGCTGGAGCTCCTCCGAAGAAAATGGAGAGCGCCATCCTCCCTCCGCTCCCTTTTATATCCTCTGAGTGACGAGCCACCCTAGGGGGTGGGGTCCTCTGAACCCTAGGTGTGGAATTGCTGAGCTGATTTAGTTAGGCTTCTGAGCTTGTCAAGTTAGCACAACTGATCAATGTGGGGTGCTGGATAAATATTTCCAGGCTCAGATGTGCTCTGCTTCAACCAATACGCCTGTGAGTTGCAGATCACATTCTACTACATATTCACAAACTGTTCACAGCACAGCCCAGAAAATGCCCCCTGAGCCCCTCAGGCCTGGGGACTCTCGCAAGCTCTTTCACTCTGCCTGGAGCCAGGCCTGGTGGGGGCAGCACCTGTGTGTGAACTTGTGACAAGCGGCAGAAGACTCCATGAAGCGGGATGATGGACGCAAGTACCAAAAGACCAAGGGGCTGGTGTTCCCACGCACACCCCTGTTCACTGGGGCAGCACAGTCGTCCTGAGCCGCCGTGCCCTGGAGAGGCACTCCCTGTAACAACAGCACATTTCCAGCCACCGCTTTGCAAATTAGAAAAGCCTATGAAACCCACTGCAATAGCAACTTTCAAATTCCTGAGTAACACCTCCAGGATCGATTCCCACCGAAGGTCCATCGCGGGCTGTCTAAACCTCCTCCGAGGCAGGCTGACAGTGGAGTACACATTCGCGTGCCCCGCACAAGCAGGACCCTGTTTATGGGGAAGGCCAACTAAGGTTAATCACCACCTGATCCTATAATGTGGCCTCAGTAAGTTTGGAAATCTTTGGAATTCAAAGAACTCATAAACGTGCTAAAGATCCTGACAAGCCCTGTAAAAAGATAAACCCAAAGACTTCAGACTTATTTCACTTTGGAAACCTCAGGATACATGCACCTGAAGTAGAGAATGCTTCTGTGTTTAAAAAGCAACTTGCTAATCTAATGTTTGCAAACATGTTTGCAAAACAATGCTTTTGAAATTGGATTGTGAGTAAAAACTCATGTTAAATATCATACTAGGTTGAGCCAAGTCTTTACATCTGAATAAACAGATATTCCGATTCATGAATCATTCTCTTGTGAGTTTAACGTGCAAGGATCGGCCCTCTAGAGTCTAATCTCTTCTAGCTAAACTGAGATTTTGAGCTCTCCCAAACCCCTGGCTCACAGACGGCCTTCACGGAGGGCATAGTGTCCCGTCTATGAGGAATAAGCTACCTTGAGAAAGAGCACTTGCCTTACTTTGCTCCTTTAGTGATATACGACACAGATACTTCTACCATGCTTTTATAAGACAGGAAACAGGCTCGGAAAGATGAAGAAGCTACAGTTAGTATTTACATTAACAGACGATTTCGCTCTAAGGCACACTGCTCCCGTTGCTCTGGAAATCCCTCTCACTTTGGACACACTCCCCTACTGCTCTGGCCGAGTTCTGAAGCGGTTGTCGAAGTCCTCTTTCGTCAGCCTCTTCAGTGGTGCTGCTGTCTCTGCTCCGAGGCAGTTGGTTGCCTCTGTTTCCTGAGCTGATTCCAAGCATTGAGCATTCACGGTCATTTTGAGTTTGAGAGAGTCAGAAGGTGTGCGTGGTGCCAGATGCAGCCAGTGGGGATGCGCTGTACTGTTTGCATTTGACAGACATTTCTGTCAACATTTGGTCAATGACAGGTAATCTTAAAATACGAGGAATGTTCAAATTAAAATATTCTTCACAGTAAAAGACCCACTGCCATGAGTGACCTCTACCCCCCCCCCACTTGGAGCGCATCAACCCCATCATTCTCAACAATGCCCCTTTTACTGTATTTTTAAGATTTCAACTTCACTGCATCAGTCATCACTCCCCATAAAAAAGCGATTCAGTAGCAGAGGTGGGACTAGAACAGAGCAAGCCTGGGTGAGAGTGTGGGCTCCCAGCCTATGTGCTGTACCTTTAGAGTGTAGACCCCGTGCCTGCAGCCCCCACGTGAAAGCAACATCCCTCCCCCCCCCCCCCCCCACCCCAGGGCCAGCTTTATGGATATGCAGCACAGCCCTGGGCATGGCCGCATGCCCTGCAAGAGCATTGATGGTTTTTGAACAGAAAGTGCTGTATTTTCGTTTTGCACAAGTGGCCGGCCCAGAGGGGTAGGCAGCTTGTCAGCCCTACGTGGTAAGGAGCTTGCAGAGCTGCCGGGAACCCAGGCTGACACTGTCCAGTTTGAAGGTGGGTCCTGGAATGAGGCTTAAACATGTTGTCCAGCCCTCGGTTATGAAGAAAGATCCAGCTACACTACCACCCTGAGAACAGGGAAGCCCAGTTTCTAGTCTGCCTGTTTCCTCAGAGAGCTTTTAAAACTCATGAGCACCAGACTGGGTATTTTCCAACTCCAGGGTACAAATCCCCTGCACACACTTTTCAGTGAAACGCAACGTGATCTGGGGTCCCAAGTAGCCTACCCCAGGCCTGTGGCTGCACGGCTAAGGGTGCTCCGGGATGTGTCACCCTTTGGTCACACCGTAGCTCAGCGTGTCAGGCTCAAGCCACCTGCCACATCCCGGATGCCTTATGATGCCAGCCATGCCATCTCGGGTTAGTGCTCCTTCCCTTGCCAACTCGCGTGTCCTTTAGCTCTCTGAAGCATTCTACGAGTTGAATCCTGATTGTCATCGTGGCTCTGGCAGTTGAGGTGAACTGCCAGCTGGCCTGCTGGTGCCACAGGCACTCAGAACTGGGGCGGAACCAGGGCCCCGCGCTGATCAGGAAGCCCTAATAGCAGCCACGTTGCTGACTGCCCACAGCTGCAGGCACACACTTTCTCCCACAGTCATGAAAGGACTGAGAGGATGAGCCACAAGCTTCTTATGACTCCGAGGGTACAGATGTAGTCATTCAGTCACATTGGGACCTCCCTGGGGATCGCACCATTCTCAAGACAGAAGAACAACCATAGATGTGCAGTGGACTGCCACCCGCGGTGCAGAGGCAGGTGTCTGAGGTTAGGTGGCAGGGGTGTGGCAGGTGATTCAGCTTGCCAGGTTGGAGCAGGAAGAAGGGAAGGGCAACGGAACCTGCTTCAGGGAGGGAGTCAGGTCAGGGAGTCACGGGGCTCGGGGATGCTCACTGGTCCTTTGACTCACAGGGGCAGGGGTCAAATGACCCAGGCCTGGCCGGTGGGAATTTCCAGAACTTTAGTTAGACCTTTCTTGAGTGTGGGTGCTGGGTCTGCCGGGGATGTTCCGAGGGAGCTCTGAGAAGAAAACTAGCATGGAGAGAGGAGGCGGGGTAAGGAGAGCCACTGGGCTGGGTCATCACCTGAGAACCTGAGGCTGGCCAGCCACTTGGCCCTGGGATTGTCCAGTCTTACATTCTATAAATTCTCTTTTGGCCCAAGTCAATTTGAGCTGGCTCTGTCATTTTCAAATGAAAAAAACATCTGACTCATGACTGAGGTGACTCGAAAGTCGCAAGCTACCAGGCGTCTCCCATGGGTCTACACGGGTCCTCAGCAGCACGAGTCTCCTTGACTGCTATGCATAGCTCCCTCAGTGCAGAACATCTGCTTGAAGAACTTTACTCATAGACAGGAGAGCAAAGCTCCTGCAGTCAGACCCACTCTGAGACCCTGGGCCTCATGAACAGCAGATACTTCCTGCAGATGACAACCGCATACTGTCAGACTGAAGAACGCCAGCAGTAGGCATTTCAAATGCACAGTCCTCCCCCTTGGTAACCAAGCTAAAATTACGCTGCCTCCTCCCCAGCTGAAGACCAAAGCAGGTCAGGAGGCTTTGCACAAATTCAGTGCCTGGACCCTGCAGAGAGAGACCCACCGGGGCATCAGCCTGAACTCCTGCTGCCATGACAGTTTCAGCACCACCTCCCCCCATGACTTGGTTCTTGGGTATCCCACTGAACACATTAGCCCGGGGGGCAACATCCTAGGTCTTAGAAAGATTCCCTCGGAAGCCGTGCAAAAGTAGATCTGTCTCCTCCTGTCTAGTGATCTGAGCAGGACCAGCCAGTCAGGGGTGACCCACCTGCAGGTAGGCATTTGGGGGGCTCCCAGCAGTAGCCAGGAGGTGGCTGATGCTGTCATGGTCTCAGTTTTGCAACTCAAGCAGCCACTGCTGGGGTTAGTGCCCACTTTGTCCCAGGCCCTGTGTTAGACACCTTACATTTACCAGGTACACACACACAAGATGCCCGACTCAGGGTCTACTGATGTCTCAGAGTCGAGCAGACCTCCGTGGTCAGCGAGGATGGTGCTGGGTGCAGGCAGGGCTGGATCCCATGGCCATGTCCTCTGCCTTCCACAGACCACATTCTTACTACTATCTACTGTGTTTGGATATTACTTGGGAATATCAATGTTTATTTTTATAACTTGAGCATTTTTAGAGAAAATTTGAAAGTAATTAATTAGATACAAGTGTAGTTGAAACACAGTCTGTCTCAGTTACTCTTTTCTCATTGATGGGCCAAATGCCTGATACTCAAAATGAAGGAAGGAAAGGTTTATTCAGCTCACAGTTATTGGAGGTTTCAGTGCATATTTGGCTGGGTCCAAGGCAGAGAGGCCCATGGCAGAAGGCAGCAGTTCATGGTGGCAGAATAGCAACAGTGGTGACAGAGAGAGAGAGAGAGAGAGAGAGAGAGAGAGAGAGAGAGAGAGAGAGAGTCTGTCTTTGTCTCTCATACTACATTCAGTCTTTCCACCTCAGTTTGGGTGTAATACGCCCATAATCCCAGCACTACTAAGACCCATAATCCCAGTGGGTCATGAGTTAATCTCAAACTCTAGAAGTCCCCACCCCATGATTGCATGAGGCTTTGGGGGACAACTAGACACAAACCCTAACACAATCCAATGCTGACTTAGCATACTCCCTGGGCCTGGCACGGAGCTGGCCTTGAGAATGGACAGAGACCAGAGGGACATGGTCACAGGCCTCATGGGAAGGCACAGACATAGAACAGGTAACAGAGGAAAGCCCTGGGGTTGCAGAGAAACAGGATAGGGAGGCTGGACTCTCCGGCCTGGTGTCCACTTGATCTGAAGCCAGCTGGTAACGGACAGAATCATTTGATCCTGGGACCTCAGTTTTCTCACCTGTATCATGGGGTTGGACCTCTCTAGCCCCGGAATTTGTTGAGTGTCTCACCCACTTCCTGCGGTCTGGAAGGGTAGATCGTGCACCAAATGTATTCTGGGGCATTGTTCTCAATGTAGGAAATGTGGAAAGCCTTAGAGAGCTCTTGAAACAGCAGCATCCACATCCGGAACCAGAGCTCAGGATCCAGAAGCCCCGGGATGCTGCCCTTGAACCTTATCCTTAAAATCTCCTGCAAGGAATCCCAAGGCATGGAATGTAACTTGAAACTCTGGTAGTCTAAGCTATGGCATCACTTGAGAGCCTATCAAAAATGCAGATCTGAGGTTGCATTCACAGACTAAGTATGACCAATAGTCTTTTCAAGGTTCCAGGTGATGTGTGTGTATAACACAACTTCTTCAGAACGACCCAGGGCCATCGATGGCCAGGCCACGGTCAGTGTGAGGGCCCCACACTCCATCCCCACTCACCTCAGGTTGTTCTCACCTTGTTCACAGGGGCTTGCTTCATCGGGAGAGCTCTGTGAGTGCCACACCCATGAGTGTCCCTGGAACAGGGCTTTGCAGTCTGGCAGGGCGTAGGGCTCCCGCGCTCCAGAGCCACCTGGGGATAGGATTGCCAGCTGGGCCTCCAGGCTGCACACTGCACTTCAAACAGAGCTGCTTTCCTTTGATCAGCGCTAGGAATTGGGTGTACAGTTTGATTTCCTTTGAAAAGAAGATTTTTCTGCCTTAATTTTTTTCTCAAGCAACCTGCTGCGGCTTTGGGGTGCCCTTTAGTGCTGCTACTCTTTCCCTTTTTCACCCCAGAGAGTCAACCTGAGTCCCTCGTCCTTTAGGCTTCCTGTGGGGAGGAGCTTGACCTTCAAAATGTCAAAGCCTTTTCCTGCCCCAGGAGGACTGTTAAGTTACTTTTCTGTCTATTTTAATACGCAATGACCAAGAAGGATGCTAATGTGGAAAATTCTGAATTCATCTCACGCCCCATTCTTAGTTTATTCCCTAACAAAAGTTCCATGGGTTTTTTTTTTTCCTTATAAATCAAAACATTCCCACCAATCAATGGGAATTTGATACTGAAAGTAAACATCAGCGGTCCGGATTTTTCTTTGGATTCCAAACTTCAGAATGTCTTCAGTGATTAGCATTGCCTGGCGACTACTGTGAAAGTCTCAGGATCCACTTAGTCAGAAAGCTACTAGGGCATAGCCAAAGATGACTTCAGGACAGCAAACACCTCAAGAGTCATTCTCCACTGGATGCATGCAGTTATCTCCTGGGGCCCTTTGGGGGCAAAACTACACACATTGTGTGCAGGGAATTAGAATTCAAAAAATCCTGTCACTCTGCTTCTGCACAGCTGCAAAAATATTTTTGAAGTTTCAGGTGCAAATAAGTTTGATAAAGGGAAAATTAGGCATCAGTGTATTATGTAGATATAGACTCTCTGAGAAAGTGGTGTCTGGATTTCCAGTGAACAGCAGAATTTCAGGACAGATGGCAGCACAGGAAGATCTGAGGGAAGAAGATTTAAGCAGAAAAAGTAAGTGCAAGTGACAGCAAACTGACAGAGCCTGGTGTGCGCAAAGAGAAGTAAAGAGCTAGGGCACAAGTTATGAAGAGCAAACTGAGATCTGGGGATGCCACAAGGTCCCCAGATCAAGGCAGCCCCAGAACCAAATGCCCTTGATTTGTCGACCCTAAAAATGATAGTGGAAGAGATCATTTCTCACACAACTTTCACAGTGGAATGATAAACAAAAGGCAATGCCATTCACATGAACAATGGCCTATGTTCTGGGCAATGCTTTGCAATTGTATTTTAATTTAGTGTGTGTGTGTGTGTGTGTGTGTGTGCGTGTGTGTGTGTGTGTGTGTGTGTGTGTAGGGCACGAGGAGAGTTGGCGTTTTCTCTTGGGGACACCCTAGGATCGCCTGGAGAGATGTTCTTCTGAGGCATTCGGCTTACAGCACCCCTCACTTGAAGGCACCATCCTCCGCATCGCCATGGCCAGGCGGAGAGGGCTGCACCCAGGGGTTGCCTCAACCCCACTGCACGCACACTGGGGATTTTCAGGTGCCCTAAACTTCAGTCCAGTTTCTCCACTCAGAATTCCCAGCCTCTGCGCTCTCTGCCTGCAGCATCTCCACTGCAACCCAACCCAATCTCCACCCATGGATATCAGTGAGACTGAGGAATGGGGGACAGTCGGGGTCCAGCAGGTAGCAGGCACGGGTGTGCGTGAGTGCACAAGCAAGCTTCGGGAATTCGGCGGGAGCAGAGCAGAAGGGGCAGGCGGGGTGGTGAGCTGGGTCCTTTGGGAGAGCGCTCTGGCCTGTGGAGTCACTGCTGGGCCAGCTCTCAGCCTTCCTGCACACTGAGTTCATCCGGGAACCTGCACTGATGCTGGAGCGCAGACCGGCCCAGAGATCTGTATTTGTGGGAGGTACCCAGGATCCAGGACTGTCCAGAGCTCCCAGGTGATTATTTTGTGCATCTCAGTAGAGAACCTTCCTGCCATGTGAGGCAAAATGAGTCTTCTTTTCTCAGACCTCTTTTCAGCTTCTTTGGTGAAGTGAATTCTCATGCCATTCACCAAAGATGTTGCCAAAATGCCACTTCCGGAGAGAGATCTGGAGTGCTGGCACTTGCTATGGGTATCAGATTCCCACTGACCGCTGGGAACATATCTGCTCATAAGAGGCTGAAGGGACAAAGCAGGGAGCACCCAGACCCCGCCTGCTTCTCTGCCCTTGCGTCATCTCTCCCTCCCTCACCATGGCCCATCTCAGAGTGGAAGCCACCCAGGCACTTCCTTGTTTGTTTTCACTGTTGGCATTTATATTTCACCAGGCTGAAGGCACTCTGCAAGCACACACCGATCTCAGGGTCAGAACAAGCACCCCATGGCTGCCGCCTGCTGGCAGGTCTCCAAATCACGGCTGGGGCTCCCCATGATCTAGCTGAGCAGCGCAGGCATGGAGGCCTCTTGTTTGCTCCAGTCTCCCTGTCACACGCGTTCGATGAAAATGCAGATGCGTATGCTTGGTTCCTGTTGCCGTCTCAGCACCAAGCCAACCTTCAGTAGCCTAGCCAACTTATCACCCTCTCCGACGGCTCACCATCAGAGGGCAGCAGGAGTTGCACACCTGGGCGATGGCGTCTTTCTCGTGTTTGGTGCCTGTTGGACACTTCCTGGGCTTTCTCCATCTGTCAGGGCTGCTTTGGGCTTCCCGACAGCATGGGGCATTTCACGGGCTGTCAGCCTTCTTTTAGAGCAGCCTCCTCCTGCAGACGGTTGCGCCGCTCACACCGGCTCCGGGGAAGGAACAGAGATTCATCGCCAACGGAAAGAGAACTGATAAATCTGGACTAGGTTTTGTTTACCATCCACAAGGCCTATGACCCAGGGTCTGGTATCCGTTCGGTGTAGAATTTCAAGCAGCACTTGCTACAATGGTCACTTCAGAGTGACGCCACCCAGCCTCCCTTAAACTCAGTGGAGGACAGATGAACAACTGGAGGTAGAGCAGGAAAGGGCGGCGGTACAACTGGAGAAGCACTGTCCACTTTTGGAGGGCAGTGCCGGTTGCCCCCTGTTGGCTGCACACTGCAGGACTGTAGGAGGTTTGGTCAGCTCTTCCAGGGCAGTGACTGTGGGTCCCAAGGAGCAGCGAGCAGCCAGGAGACCCAGCTCATTGCGAGGGCAGGGGCTGCTGAGCACTGCTGCGAGGCACTGACACTATCAGCAGGGAACAGGCCAGGCCACAGTGACAAGGGGTCGCCGAGTGAAAGCAAGCCTCCTGAGGTTCCTGTGGTTGTGGGTGGGAAGGTGGGCCTGGCCCTGGTTCCTTTCCTCAAGGAAAGGTCAAAGGAGCCTTGTCTGGGTGCAGAGCGGGAGAGGAGAGGACCAGGTGCTGGCATTGGCACCTGTAAGCTCCATGGGATTCCCTGTGGGGCAAAGATGACCCATCACTATTCTTAGAATGTGTGGTGGAAGGAAACATCCAAACGGGCCAAGCTACACATGCAGCCCATTTGTCTGTTTTTAAATGTATTTGGTACAGGGTCACACTACGCAGCTCGGACTCATAGTGATCCACCTGTTTCAGCCTCCCCAGGGCTGGGATTATAGGTGTGTGGCACCATGTCCGGTCTCGGTGGCCAGCTCAGGGCACTGGGGGCAGGGCCAGTGTGGTGTGTGGTGCCAGGATCAAATTCTGGTCTCTGCTCACCTAAGCAGCCAACCAAGACATACAGAGGAAAGTAGGTTAGATCAGCTTAAAGGGTGCAGAAAAGTATTTGAAAAAATTCTACATTCATTCTTGATTTAAAAAAAAAAATTCTTGAAACAAACTTGGAATCGAGGTGTACTCATTTTCTTAATCTGATAAAAGGGATCTACAAAGATATCCATAACTATCATCATGATTGATAGCAAATTTGCATTTTGAAATGAAGAAAAGCCAAAAAAAAATCCATTACTATCACATCTAACTTTAATTATACTGCAAGCTCCAGTCATCCAGTCATCTAGTGGGGCAACAGAAAGAAATAAAAGGCCTAAGGATGAGAAAACAGGAGAGAATGTCCTCACTTAAAACTGTGACACATGTGTGTCATTCCTGATGACGGGAAGCTGAGGCAAAAAGTCTGCAGCTCTGGGCCCTGTCTGTGTAACTGGGACATGTGAGAACCTGCATCGGGTTTAAAAAGGCTGTGCTGGGGCCAACCAGAAACTTATTCAACCCGGCAACAAGACCCAGATTGTGAGTGGAACTTCATCCATCAGACAGGCCCAGTGTGCAAAACTGCAGCAGAACTCCCTGCAGAGAGGTTAGAGACAAAACCCACCCAGCTGATCCAGGAGCAGAACATCTTGCCAGAGGGGCATAGCAGGTTCACCTCCAAGGGCTGCAGCAGGAAGAAGTGGAGCTCAGCAGCCAGACACAAGCCAACCTGGACGAGTTTGAACTTGGTAGATCCAGACCTGGTGCTAAGGCAAGAACTCTACCAAAGCTCTACACCAAAGGTCAGAAAGCAGGGCTCTACAAAATGACGAAGAGAAGGAGCAAAATGTGCGCTCAGGCCCCAAGCCCACCCATAACAAATGCAGGAGACACTAGCATAGAAGAAATTAGAAATTATGTACCTGACATCTCTGAAATAATAGTGTCTGAAGTAAAGAAATAACTGCAGAAAGGTATAGAGGAAATCAGATCAAAAATAATTTCTAAAGTAAAAAAAATGAAATAACTACAGTGAAAGAAGTACTAAGTGCTTCTAAAGAAGACACTGATAGAAAATAGAGGAGAATAGAAAAATGATGGAATCCTTGAATGAGCATTATAGGAAAGAAATAGAAGGCATGAAACAAATTCAAAGTCCTATACAGGAAATTAAAGCCTCAATCACAAGCTGGCAAAACTGTTTCAATGAAAGTGAAAATAGACTTTCAGACCTTAAAGATATCTTTGCAGTGAGTGAAGAGGTAAGAAAAGATCTCTTAATAACAACTAGCATGCAGGAAAAGTAACTCAACATCTGCAAGATGATGCAAAGGTGAACAATGTAAGACTAACAGGCATCAGAGAGAAAGGAGTTAATACAAATGATATAAAAAGAATATGGGCAAAAGCAATAGCAGAAAACTTCCCAAATATGGAGAAACAATTTGACATTCAGGTAACTGAAGATATAGAACTCCAAATAACATCACCCCAATTAAAACCACACCCAGACATATAATGATCAAGATCCCAGAAATTCAGCACAGAAACAGTATACTAAAATCTGCTAAGGAAAAGAAACAGATCACATTTAAAGGAAAACCCATTAGAATAATTCCAGATTTCTCTTTTGCAAACCATCAAGTCAAGAAGATCATAGAGCAAAGTACTGTAAGTCTTGCAAGAAAATAAATTCCAGCCCAGACTGCTATACCCTGCAAAACTCTCTTTCAAGTATAATGGAGAAGTGAAATACTTCCATGACAAAAACAACTAAAGAATTTCATGATTACAAAGCCAACTCTACACAGTTTACTAAAAGATATTCTAGAAAAGGATCAAAATGACCACAACTCCATGAATGAGAATGGAAAGAACCCACCAAATAGTGCCAACAATTAACCACAAGAGAAAAAGAGGTATACAACAGCAGTTTTTCCACTATTCTTTTGTATACAGCAGCAGAATATTTCCATCAGCATATTCTACAAATGGACTTCTCCTGCACCCTGAGGGTCATGTTTCCGTCTGGATCTGCAGGGTGGATTATCAAGGAAATAGCAGAGGCTCAGTTCCACAAGTGACACTTGGCCCCAGTAAGTGTCATGGACACTGTCCATGTACACGACATGCTAGATCTTTGTGCAGTATCCTATCCCCAAACTGTTAGAAGTAGGAAAGAGTATTTCTTTTTAACTTTTTCTTAGTTGATATTTTTGTATATATTAACCTATTCAAATACTATGTGAGTACTCTGAATTGATTACAGAGTCATACATATGATATACAACATTCTGGCCTCTAAGTTGGACTCACAATTTGATTTGAACTTCGGAATATTGTTTTGAAATAATTAATTTAATTAATATTTAATTAATTTTCTGAATATT